>OY804601.1:28870620-29182620 GCA_963680895.1 Fragum sueziense
AGGGTCCCTGGACAGAAGATTGCAGTTTGTACATCCAGTTTTACAGTTCTCGGAATAGCATTTCACAGCCTTATTTGTCTTGCCATGAACAAGCCTGTCACATAGATTTTTGTCACGTCTATATGCAACTAGCGGTGGGTCTTTGAAAACATCTTTCAGTTTATCAGATCTATGTAAAACATTCATATGTTTTTTGACAATTTGATGGACATCTGGTAGAAGGTTGGTATATGTTATTACCAATGGTACTCTCTTCGTTGTCTTATTTTCTTTTTTGTTTTGGCGCAAGAGTGATTGACGGTCCAGATTGTCTACTCGTTTTAACTGTGACTCTATCAATTTCCCACTATACCCCCTCTTTCGTAACTGTATCTTTAGTTCCTTCCTGTTTCTTTGGTAATCGGACTCTTTCTCACATATGCGTCGTATGCGTAAACCGAGGCCATATGCTAATCCTCGCTTTGTATTTGCTGGGTGGTTTGACGAGTTTCTGATGTACAGTTGTTTGTCTGATGGTTTTATATAGAGGTCAGTGTAGATATGACCATTTTCTAGTTTGACAAGGGTGTCTAAAAATTCTATCTGATTGTGATCATATCTAAGTTCAAATTTAATATTGGGATGGATGCTGTTGGCGTAATCTGCAAAATGTTGAAGCTCTATTATGCTTCCTGTCCAAATTCCAAAGCCGTCATCTATGAAGCGCTTGTAGAAGTATGGTTTTCTTTCCGATCGTAGGAGTGCCTCGTCCCACTTTCTCATATATGTGCACGCGAAGTTTTTCCCTAATCTCGAACCAATGGCGATACCTTCTTTTTGAATGTAATTCTTCTCTCCGAATTCAAATGTATTATTGTCTAGTACGATTTTAATCATTTCTAGTACCGCATTTTTGTCTACTAATGGTTTGGATCTGCTGTCTAAAGCCTCTGCACATGCCTCTAAACCTTCTTTCCTTCAGTTCCACGGAAAGAAGGTTAAAAGGCATGTGCAGAGGCTTTAGACAGCAGATCCAAACCATTAGTAGACAAAAATGCGGTACTAGAAATGATTAAAATCGTACTAGACAATAATGCATTTGAATTCGGAGAGAAGAATTACATTCAAAAAGAAGGTATCGCCATTGGTTCGAGATTAGGGAAAAACTTCGCGTGCACATATATGAGAAAGTGGGACGAGGCACTCCTACGATCGGAAAGAAAACCATACTTCTACAAGCGCTTCATAGATGACGGCTTTGGAATTTGGACAGGAAGCATAATAGAGCTTCAACATTTTGCAGATTACGCCAACAGCATCCATCCCAATATTAAAGTTGAACTTAGATATGATCACAATCAGATAGAATTTTTAGATACCCTTGTCAAACTAGAAAATGGTCATATCTACACTGACCTCTATATAAAACCATCAGACAAACAACTGTACATCAGAAACTCGTCAAACCACCCAGCAAATACAAAGCGAGGATTAGCATATGGCCTCGGTTTACGCATACGACGCATATGTGAGAAAGAGTCCGATTACCAAAGAAACAGGAAGGAACTAAAGATACAGTTACGAAAGAGGGGGTATAGTGGGAAATTGATAGAGTCACAGTTAAAACGAGTAGACAATCTGGACCGTCAATCACTCTTGCGCCAAAACAAAAAAGAAAATAAGACAACGAAGAGAGTACCATTGGTAATAACATATACCAACCTTCTACCAGATGTCCATCAAATTGTCAAAAAACATATGAATGTTTTACATAGATCTGATAAACTGAAAGATGTTTTCAAAGACCCACCGCTAGTTGCATATAGACGTGACAAAAATCTCAGTGACACGCTTGTTCATGGCAAGACAAATAAGGCTGTGAAATGCTATTCCGAGAACTGTAAAACTGGATGTACAAACTGCAATCTTCTGTCCAGGGACCCTGTAAGTGACACACTACATCGAGTGACATACAACACTAATTCCACTGTCAATTGCCGTACACGGAATGTCATTTATGCCATTTTATGCCATAAATGTAACTGTACCGTTTACGTTGGTGAGACAGAAAGGGAATTAAGGGAAAGAATGGTGGAACACCTCCGAGATGTACGGTTAGGGAAGGATAAGCCTATTAATGAGCATTTTGGGAAAAATCACACACATGAAGATCTGCGGTTTGCATGCTTAGAAAGGCTATACGGTGCGGAAAAGATTGAGAGACAATTACGGGAAAGTATTTGGATCAATAAACTTGCTACGGGGCGTCCACAGGGGTGTAACGTTAAAGATACGTATAACGCTTTGACGTAAGTATTGGTTAACGCGGGAATGACGTCGTGTAGGTTTGGCGGCGACGTCGTGACGTCAACGCTATACGCCGCCATTACTGTAAGCGTTAACGTAAACAATAATATAATATTATAATGTAGCGTTAAATTTTTTTACATTTTTCTCTAGAAAAAGGCTATTACGCCGAAATATTGAGATTGAGCAATTGTTTAATATTTGTAAAATTTGTTGTTTGGAAAAGGCTTAGAATATATAACTGGGAAATCATCGAAACATCATAGATCCAATAAGACAAAATCATATTACTACAGAACTACATGTATATCTAATTAACACAATGGCTATTTTGGTGTGGAAAACAATGTACAGACGTTCAAAAATAACAAAAATGCAATGTTGTTCAACGGAAACTGTTTCGTGGACAAGAGCCTATGAAGCGCCACCCAAATTTCCAAGTGTCCAGCATTTCTTAGACACGTCATTTCAGCGCGTAGGTGTTCGTGGAGTTCTTCCATTGCTTCAACGTCTTCGCTAGATGTACCAGGGTATAACGTTAATGTTAGGTCTGCATTTGTTTGGTGGCATGGTCATATCAGAATCAATGATTTCAAGTCCAAATTTATCCCCGAGATCAACTGTTTTATGTCTTTCTTTAACTGAAATAATGCATCGGGAATGGTGGAGAAATTCATTGTTCCATATAATATTCCATTATCAGTTCTTAGTTCTCGTCCCTGGATCTTTAATTTTTCTTTGTTTTGGTGCTGACTGATGTTACGGTTGCACGTTGAAAAATAAATGGTCCCAAACGCACAGTAGTGGTGATTACATTCCATCTTTATGCCTATTGGTAGAAACCTAAAAAAGAAAATTAAAAGTATTTCTTATCTGGAAATTCATATATCAAAATGAATAATTTTACAGCTTTACTGTCTTCTAGAACGGTTTAGAAAAAAGCTAAGGATGAAACCAATCCGTTCTCTTGATTAAAAATCACTCTTTCCAATCCGAATTCCACCTTAAACCAATCCGTCGTCAGGCAGTTACCATTCCGGGGCCAGCAAAATGGGTCGAGGGTCATGAAAGTCGATTGTTTTGACAAGCTATAATTAATCCACGCAAATTAGGATACCATTTAGTACAAGCAACGCTTCCTTGTTGATATGCACATACGAATGGGACTCAATTGTCAAATATGGCTAAATACAGACAACATTTTCTGAGTGATTGATCGCTAAGCATAATATCTTTCCGTGAGCAACCCTTTGGAAACAAATTTTTCACACACAGGTACATGAATGCCAAAACTAAAACAATAGCTAGTTAGACACAACATTCGGATATCTAATTTTGTAAGATAAACATAATCAACATACCTCATTTACTTTATATGCAACTGTTTTCGTGGTGTGTATACACCCGTGTGACCTATATCGCCATTTTGAAACTCTGACTTATCATTTCCTCACCGGGATCTGCATGACCATTCAGAGCCTATACGTGTTCGTTCGACAACAGTGAATATTGCCTATATAATTCTATATGGGGTCCAGTATAAAAACCCTTCAGTGTACATGGAAAATATTTTGTGCCAAGAACCATCGATGGACTGGTATAGATTACCTAAAATGTAAATGCTGTAGCTTTTTAAATGACACTGTAGATATACCCAAAATACCCCTTGGGGTCCAATGAACCCCAAAAGTCCGGAATAGGGTTAATATAGTTATACGTAATGTACCGGACAAATATGGGGGACCGAATTAAAGTTTGTTTGTGGGCAAGTTTAAAAACATGTGACCCAAGTTTGACATTATAATGTTACTAAAAGATAAACAGCTATTTTTACAGAATATCATCCGGATTTCTTCATCAAGAAGGCTAAAACTATTCTAAATGGTCAAGGAGTACCCAAATTATATTTCAAATTTATGTTCACTTTTTTAGCTCACCTGAGCACGAAGTGCTCAAGGTGAGGTATTGTGATCGATCAATGTCCGGCGTCCGTCTGTCCGTCTGTCCGTCTGTCCGTCTGTCCGTCTGTCCGTCTGTCCGTCACGGCGTCAACAATTTCTTTAAACGACATCTCCTCCTAAACTACTAGGTCAAAATCAACCAAACTTGGCAGAAATGTTCCTTGGGTGGTCCCTTATAAAAATTGCTAAAATAATTGAAATCCATGAAAAACTCTGGTTGCCGTGGCATCGGAAAATGGGAAATTTCATAAAAGCTCAACAATTTCTTTAAACGACATCTCCTCCTAAACTATTGGGTCAACATCAACCAAACTTGGCAGAAATGTTCCTTGGGTGGTCCCTTGTAAAAATTGCTAAAATAATTGAAATCCATGAAAAACTCTGGTTGCCGTGGCATCGGAAAATGGGAAATTTAACAAAAGCTCAACAATTTCTTTAAACGACATCTCCTCCTAAACTACTAGGTCAAAATCAACCAAACTTGGCAGAAATGTTCCTTGGGTGGTCCCTTATAAAATTTGCTAAAATAATTGAAATCCATGAAAAACTCTGGTTGCCGTGGCATCGGAAAATGGGAAATTTCACAAAAGCTCAACAATTTCTTTAAACAACATCTCCTCCTAAACTACTGGGTCAAAATCAACCAAACTTGGCAGAAATGTTCCTTAGGTGGTCCCTTATAAAAATTGCTAAAATATTTGAAATCCATGAAAAACTCTGGTTGCCGTGGCATCGGAAAATGGGAAATTTCACAAAAGCTCAACAATTTCTTTAAACGACATCTCCTCCTAAACTAATGGGTCAAAATCAACCAAACTTGGAAGAAATGTTCCTTGGGTGGTCCCTTATGAAAATTGCTAAAATAATTGAAATCCATGAAAAACTCTGGTTGCCGTGGCATCGGAAAATGGGAAATTTCACAAAAGCTCAACAATTTCTTTAAACGACATCTCCTCCTAAACTACTGGGTCAAAATCAACCAAACTTGGCAGAAATGTTCCTTAGGTGGTCCCTTATAAAAATTGCTAAAATAATTGAAATCCATGAAAAACTCTGGTTGCCGTGGTATCGGAAAATGGGAAATTTCACAAAAGCTCAACAATTTCTTTAAACGACATCTCCTCCTAAACTACTGGGTCAAAATCAACCAAACTTGGCAGAAATGTTCCTTGGGCGGTCCCTTATAAAAATTGCTATAATAATTGAAATCCATGAAAAACTCTGGTTGCCGTGGCATCGGAAAATGGGAAATTTCACAAAAGCTCAACAATTTCTTTAAACAACATCTCCTCCTAAACTACTGGGTCAAAATCAACCAAACTTGGCAGAAATGTTCCTTCGGTGGTCCCTTATAGAAATTGCTAAAAGAATTGAAATCCATGAAAAACTCTGGTTGCGGTGGCATCAGAAAGTGGGAAATTTCACAAAAGCTCAACAATTTCTTTAAACGACATTTCCTCCTTAACTACTGGGTCAAAATCAACCAAACTTGGCAGAAATATTCCTTCAGTAGTCCCTTATAAAAATTGCTAAAAGAATTGAAATCCATGAAAAACTCTGGTTGCCGTGGCATCAGAAAATGGGAAATTTCACAAAAGCTCAACAATTTCTTTAAGCGACATCTCCTTAACTTCTGGGTCAAAATCAACCAAACTTGGCAGAAATGTTCCTTGGGTAGTCCCTTATAAAATTGCTAAAAGAATTGAAATCCATGAAAAACTCTGGTTGCCATGGCATCGGAAAATGGGAAATTTCACAAAAATTCAACAATTTCTTTAAACGACATCTTCTCCTTAACTTCTGGGTTAAAATCAACCAAACTTGGCAGAAATGTTCCTTAGGTGGTCCCTTATAGAAATTGGTAATATAATTGAAATCCACGAAAAACTCTGGTTGCCGTGGCATCGGAAAATGGTAAATTTAACAAAGCTCAACAACTTCTTTAAACGACATCTCCTCCTTAAATTCTGGGTTAAAATCAACCAAACATGGCAGAGATGTTCCTTGGGTGGTCCCTTATAAAAATTGCTAAAAGAATTGAAATCAATGGAAAAGTATGGTTGCCGTGGCATCGGAAAATGGGAATTTTCACAAAAGCTCAACAACTTCTTTTAACGACATCTCCTCCTTAACTTCACGGTCAAAATCAACCAAACTTGGCAGTAATGTTCATTAGGTGGTCCCTTATAAAAATTGCTAAAAGAATTGAAATCTATGAAAAACTCTGGTTTCTGTGGCATCAGAAAATGGGAAATGTCATAAAAGCTGATCAATTTCTGTAAACAACATGTCCTCTGAAACTACATGGCCAAATTCTTCCCTGGGACAACAATGTGTAACATATGCAAATTTATTTGGCATTATTAAAACATAACTCAGGTGAGCGATTTAGGGCCCTCAGGGTCCTCTTGTTTAGCTAAAATTGTGTGCACAATCTTGTATAATGACAACAAAAAGCGTTTCACTCCTGACAGCATATATATCGCACAATATGAGAAATTGTCATCCACGAATCACTAGAAAGTAGAATGCAGAATGCCAACAAGGTTGGTGCCTTCCTAAAAATGTGAGTGGTAGATTTCTAGCTGAATAGACAAAAATGAGAAAAAAAATTAAAAAAGAAAAGTGTTTCACTCCTGACATCAGTTTTAGAGGGTTATTGAAAAAAAACAGCCTCCATATCCTAAACCATTGAAGATAAGATGAAAAGGTAATTTTAATTTAATGATGCACATGTTGTTTTATGTATTAGAAGTGCTTATTGTAGTATCATGTCACTGTCTTTTATTCACCATACTTAGAAACCTGGTAAAAGTGAAAAATGTCACACAAAAACGTTTCACTCCTGACAATGTTGACATGTTTTAATGATGCATCTTTTTTAGTAGTAAAGCGATTTTCTTTAAACTTGGTACACGGTATATAGACACAATAACACATCTTTTTAGCATTGATCGGGTTGAATATGTTTCTCTGTAACAGCAGATGCATGTAAAAAGTGAATGGTAACATATTTTTTTAAACTTGACCTTGTGCCTTTCGATAGGATGTTATTGTACTACTGTGAAGGGATATCGATAAATATGTGCACAGACAAAATTATATGTTAAGCAAAGTAAAGTTTATTATTGCACAGAGACAATCTTTAGACGTACGGATTAACTCTGAGAGGGAATTGTACAAAAGCAGACATAAGTGACCCTCTACAGATTTTGGACGGCTTTATCTTGTCATTTATCACGGTGTATAATCACGTAATACAATAAATTTAGAAAATCTCCAATAACTTTGTTAATACGATACCGATTTGAATTCGGTTTGAAGCAAAGAATGTGGACAGACGTCACGTAGTAGACATACGTTGTCGATTTTTTTGAAAAATCTGCTGATATAAAAGTTATTAAAGATCAACAAAATTGTTGGTTGATCTTCAACAATTTTTATATCAGTAAATATTTCAAAAATTCCCCACGCCCAGCTTATTCATGGAATCTCCCACCTTCTCTTCAAATTGGTCTAGTATGAATTTTTTAGAAAAAACGCTATTTTTGATGAAAACCGGGGAATGTGTAACGTTCCCTATTCAATTTCCCTCGAGTGGAACAGTACTTACCAATTTAGGGAAATCTACCGAAAATCGCTAATTTTCCGCCATCTTGCGTCCGTGTATGTACCCATTTTGATCACGTGATGATCCACCCTGAGAAATGATTAATTTTGCAGTTCATATAACATGACTAGAAAACAAAAAGTCGCAAAAAACGTGCGAGTTGATAACGTAAATTCATAATTATTCATGTAACGGCAGTAAAATTTATGACATTCTGCTAACATTCTGTGTGTCCGTCATGGATTTAAATGACACGAAGACATCCCCTGTTCCTTGATGAAGCATAATTGATGATGAATCTTTGCGGGATCATTCTTAACCCATTACCCCACATTGATTCCTTTTGACTCCCTAAATGAAAAGGGCTTTGGAAAACATCGTGGAATATATGAAGAAATTGCTTGTAACAAGCAATTTCTTCTTTTTGATCAATGTTTTCTAACACAAAAGAACAACAAATACTAAATAGTTTTCAGATTTTGAAGATTGTGTTTCAGATAATTGCACGGAGAGTGTTATTATTTTCTATGCTAACTCATGTATGAAGTGTCATTTGAAGGTACCACAACTAAAAGAGCAATTGAGCTTCCAGTTAGTTGCTTAAAAAGTGCGTAGACAGGATTATATAGAAAACATCGTAAAGATTATCATTACACAGAGACATTCTTGAGACATAGGAATTAACTCTCAGAGAAAATTGTGACGAAATGGATAGAAATGATCCGTTAGAGATTTTGTTCAGCTCAATTTTGTCAATTATATCCGGTCTTAGTCTAGGTGCAATTTTGTTTGCTAGATCAGTATGCATCCAACTATCATGGACGACTTAATCATCGTAATTGTAGTTGTCGAATGCCCCATGTTTGATACCACAGACTACATGTACGACCTGCACTTACCACGATTATTATCGTGGTAAGTGTAGGTCGTACATGTAGTCTGCTTACTTTAGTGTTGCAGTGCATTATCCCTAGCCGAAAAGAAAAAAATCCTACTGCTACATTTTTTTAAATTTCTATCTAGACCAGCTTTCATTAAGCGTTACTAGAACTGTAAACGGTGGGAAGTTCAAGTTGATTCTTTATTGAACAGGAATCTACTTAAATTAACTTGATGTCAGAAGTCGTTTTATAAAACATAAATATTTAATTCAGTTGTGGTATTTTGTCCAAAAGAAAAGACCATTCACAAGTAAATAATAGACGCGCGATCAATCGGTCACTCTCTCGATATATATAACAATCGATTTGGTTGACTCGTGCGGTATGTTTAGACGCCCTATTCAGACGTCCGGTGCTTGATAGATAACCATTGTTGGGACTTTTAATCAAAAATTGTCCGTATTCCCTTAGATTTGTTCGTTTATTGTTAGAGTACATAAATTGATCAGGGAGGTTTTGTTGATTTGGGTGAAAACTTATAACCAGGCCAATAAGATAAGCAACATTTTGTGTAAAAAAAATCTGTATAGAAAAATACGTACGGCTGTTCGACGGCATTATAACATAGTATATTTCTTTAAATACGAGTTTCCGAGACAAGTATGATAAATACCTCAACCTACCGCTACGTCGTGGCGTACAGCATCATAATCGTGGTTCTTCGAGGAATGCTGATGATGTTAGAGGATAACACAGATCTTGATCAAATCATGTGTAAACAGAGATCTATTTCCAATATCAGTAACATTACCTAATACGAGTTCATTCAATTCGGTTATTGAGAGTGATCTTTTTAAGTAAACAATTATTCAGTATTCACCTTTGAGATGAAATTTTGGAAAAGTACCTATGACTTTAAAGACCAACCTGGACCCGGCTTAGCCTTCATATTGATATATTTTACTATAATCAAGATGTAAGTGTATCACCAATTATTTTAATTTGTTTGTCCAACGAAGCAGCAATGTACACATCATGTTTTGCAGATCAAAAAATGTATATGCATTACAAATGTCGGAAGCACACGCGTGTATGATGGATAGCGCGCATTGGAGAAGTCGACTGCGTGTCAGCCCGAAAACGATCAGAGTGTAAGGCAAAAGTCTATATGTTTTATTCATCCAAAATTAATATGCATTCCTCGATTGAGTTACATAAATTTATCAAGAAGACATATTTTATATGAACTCAATCACGAAAAGAAATTCTAGTAGCGAACTCGGGATTACGTTGTCTTTCAACGCGCAATACATATGCAAATCGTATCGGGTTTAGTCGGCCATATCTATTCTTCCTTTTGTGGGAATAAATTCATTCTGCATATAATACAACGTTGATTTTCTTTCTTAGCCTAGTCAATGCATGTTTTATTAAAATCGAAGACATGAAAATCAGAAGGATCGAGTCCATTGTGCTTGTGTATCGAAGTCGTTTCGAGAATGCGGAAGTTGTATGCCTTTGTAAAATTGTTTCGCTTGAAATAAATATTGAGCATTGAAACAAAGTTTATGTACAGGAATATTTAAACAAATTCCAAACGTGTTTTGTCGAGAAAAAAACATGTGCCGACTTGAAAGGGGTATGGAAGGTTTATATTTTGATTAATATGTGGTGATAATTGACCATCTTTCTTTCTAAAGAAATCTTAAATTTATTTTTATTTTATTTCGTCTTGATATTATATATCTAGTTAAACGTGTACACCAAATATTTATGTTATGACTTGATTAACAGTTAGAAATGTTTCAGATTGATTTTGAGATCAGAAACAATATGTGATGTTGTCTGATTTTAAGGCTATGCAATATATTGATATTACTCTTTATTTACAAAAAGGATTCTGGGCCAAAATTATAATGTCCGGTGCGAAAGCTATGAAATATCTTAAAGGGTCTAGTAGATCAATTGAAAGAAAACAAACATGAAAAAAGAAAATCCGGCTAGAGTGACAATAACAGGTAAATTCCTAAAGCATAGAAATATCAAACACACTTCATTAATTACAAACAACTACATTAATTTTAATGCATCTATACATTGCGGATATTTATATTTTTTCTTTGGTACATGTATATTGGGTGTCATGTAATTTCACTTTTTGTAACGGACAGACAGAAAGACTTGATGTCAACTTGAAATCACCAAGTCATGATTTTCGGTCACAAAGGAATAAAATTGAAGAATTCGACACTCAAGAAGGCCGACTGCCGGATTTTTTCCATTACTCATATTTTGTCAGTGAGTATTTCGCCAAGAAAACGGAATTACAATGAATAGCATTAATCAATGGAACATTCTGATAGTTCTTTATTTGAGTAGCCTTATATAAAACTTATCCTAGAATCAAATAGAAGGGACGTTTTCATGTCAACATTTCCGAAACGGTATAAATTAATTAATTGGTTGCGTTAATTGGAAATCCACCGCAAAAACGAAACGGTTCTATTCTAAGAAAATTGTGTATTGAATAGCAAAGACAATATTAAGACAAAACTAGAAATTTTTGCTTTTCGTGACTGTGTATTGTGGTTTGTCTGCCTGTTTTATGTACACTCAAGCCGTTTTCCGCTCACTTTTTGTCTTTTTCTCTTCCCCTCAACTCTTTCCACATTTCATAAATCTGTATGTATATGTACTACTGCCAATGATCAAATTCCGTTGTCACATTTTTATTATTATTGAAGATCGGTCATATGTATTAAAAGTATATTTTTTTAAACCTCTAAATATCGGATTTTGCGCATATACATGTATGTACTCTCTTAAGAACAGAGCACATTCTCTCTTCATTCCATTATGATAGAATGATGCTCTGTTCCCGCGGGGTCATTTCACGTCTAATCTCGGGGCCTTGGCGAGATTTCGGTATCCAATCGTTGGCTATACACAACAAAACAATTTAAAAATCTGATACAAACTTTCATTGGCTGACGCTTCAAATTACCGGCTTCAGCCAAAAAAGAAGCGATGTAATGTATACGTAATCAAACAAGATAAAACTGAATGATTTTGATTCGATAATTCAAATGTTACCGGCTTCAGCCAAAAATAGAAGCGACGTAATGTACACTGAACAGATCTTCTAAACCGCCACGGCATGTAACTTCGTATAACTCCATTAATATTTTGGATAGGAGCTTGAAATTTTCAAATAAAAAAGATAAACCATTTCTACAGAAGATTTCAAAATTTCATTGAGGCCTTTTGACAAAAACATGACTTAATTGCTAATTGAAAAGGGTCACTGTCACGTCTACATTTTCACATCAACAAGGTAAACTGTAAGCACGGGATGTGACATCACTCTGCGTCAATAAATCTGCTTGACAACGAGCCTTCATTCAGTTGTAGCTACTTAGGAAGTTCTAAGGTATCATTCTAGACGTCTCAGTAGCCTAGGTAAGTCTGCACCACTTCCGGTTTCCTGGTATTTTTGCCAAAACTTTGTGTAATGTCTTGTGATTACTTTAGAGCATTTCTCCGATTTGAATTCATCTGTGCATTAAATCTGGGTGATATTTGTTGACTGTTAACAACAATGTCGGCTAGTCTTCTGTTTTGAATGCTTTGATGGTGTTCTACGGAATACAAAACGTGCTATTAAAAAGAACAAAAAATCCAGTTTGTAAACATACCTTTGTGTCCTTCTGAGTAGCATGCAGACGTCAAAGATCAATTACTGATATACAGAACTGATTCAAAAGTAATGTCTTTCGTCAAGAAAGGTACATGTGGAATGATGATAATTTGTATGGTAGACTCTACGGGTCATGATCTGCGGTGCATTTTGACATGTTTTTTAGGGCCATATAACTCGTTATAAAGAAGCAATGGAAAAACAACCGATACATTTCACAACAATGTCGGCATATTTTCACTTAAGAATGCTTTATCGTGTTCTATGGAATATGATACATGCCAAAAGAACTCTAAATGCAGTTTGTAAACATAACTTTAAATCCTCTCTATTAGCACACACGCGTCAAACAGCCATAACTGACATGCAAAATGTGTGCAAGATACAAGTCATCTCTCAAAAAATGTACATGTGAAGTAATAGTGTTTAGTATGGTGGACTCTAAGGGCCATGCTCTTTGGTGCACTTGGACATGATTTGAGGTCCATAAAATTTGCAAAACAGAAAGCAATCGGAAAAGAGTTAATGCATTTAGCAGTATCATGATCAACATTTTGAAACATGCACATATCACTTAAATGGGTGCATGTCTTTTTCATATCGAGGTCGCTTTCGATAAGCCCCGCATTCCAACCCATATCACTTAAGGACATCCGGTCCATTGAGTTAATTTTTCTTTGCAAAATCAGCATGTCGGATCAATGCAAATTAATGCTTGAGTAGATTTTGTGCAATTTAACTAATCACATCGTGCACCACGTGCGAAAACCGGTTTTATATGAAACACTCTACACATAAAATGTTGTTGTTTTAATTTCGACTTTATCGCATTAAATCAATAGCTACTGATCACAAAATCTAATGTGCAAAATATGGTTTCAAACGAACTTATCGTTTTTCATTTATACCAAAAAATCTGTTCTGAAAAGTGGCGGTTTAGAACATCTGTTCAGTGTATACGTACTGATCATGCAAGATAAAACTGAATGATTTTGATTCGATAATTCAAATGATGTGCTATTATTAGATTATGACGACCAAATAGGCTGTTGGTGTGTCAAAAACGGCTGAGGTCATATTTGATGGTTAATCAATAGACCTCGGCTTTGGAGAGTAGCATAGATGGTGCATTGCATCAACACTAACACGGGAAATCTGTTTACATAATTAACACATTTCGTCAATTTATATCTAAGCTGCTATTCTAATGTACTTTGAAATGTCACCCATCAATAGTTTTGATATCGTGAACCTATGTGGGCGAGCAGCTGGAGGCTCCGTTAGGGTGTTTTGGTAGTACTGGTATGATTAACAACATGAATCCATGGTTATGTGCTCCAGCCGCCATGATATGACCATAGCAGTTGAAAACGGCGTAAAACCCCAATAAACACTCAATCTAATGTACTTTGCCGACGAATATTAAGATGGTCCTACTTAATTTTGGCGGGCTCTATGGGTTTCCTCTTAATCGAGTATGTTATATGTTCTCATTCTGTATCAATCAATTACTAACTGCCTATTGACAGTGCATCATTCAACACATAAATCAGCTCTGCTATTGCCAGACACAATCCATATTGTTATTGTTTTCTGGTTTTCTAACCTATTTCATGCTACCTTTAAATTTTATATCAAACAAAGAGCCAATATAAGAGACATTTCAAGTTCATCGCATTTTATCACAATAATTGAATACAAAGCTAGGCTAAGATCAGACTACACGTCTGCACAGACTGATCTTACTCTATTCTGCATGGCAACGTCTTTCTCACAACTGGAATTTAACTTGACAAGTGTGAAAAGGGTAAATATGCAAATCTCGGATTCCTTTCTCTCCAATCAATTAATGATTGCAAGTGTAAACTTTCATTCACTTGAAATTATCGTTGCAAAATCTTTGGATTGAGACCAATCTAAACTTTTGCTGTATAGTATTGGGTAAAAGTCAAAAGTCCATTTATCACATAACTCTTGCATGGGCGTTGCAACCCGTAGGCAAAAACGCAATTGCATACACATCGCAAAAAATGTTGATTTTTATTTTTGTTTCCCCTGAAAAAAACACATGAATCGCCATTAAATTACATACCAAATGCCCACTAGGAGCCACGAATGTGGCGTGGCTCCAGGTGGGCATTTGGTATGCATTTTACAAGCATCTACATTAAATTTTCAAAAATATTCTGAGAGGTGCCCGCAAGACCCATCCCTAGCAGTATGGAGTCCGCCATCAAATCTCCCCGATTCATTAGGCATGCGTATTGCATACACTTTATTTTCGGCCAGCTACGCCATTGTCTTGGTAATATTTTTCAGAATTTGTATCCGGAACCGCCGTCCCAAGAGTTCAATTAGGGAACAATTAACACAGGCGAGTTGGTAATTTAATTTGTTTTGTCTAGTATTCTATTAGTCTGGCTTTTATTTGTGATGGAAAACATTAACCAAGCCGTTTCAGTGTCATTAGTTCTCGTATTTATACATAGAAATTAAATGAGGTAAATTCAAACTTAATTGATTACGCCTGCCCAGAGGTCCCAGGAGCATTGTTTTACATCGGTTATCGGGGCCTTTGTCAAATCTTTTCTTTTCAACAAAAAACTCGTAACTGCAATTTGTTTAAAGCTGCAGTTACGAGGTTTCTGTTGAAGACAAGCGAATTATCTTCATAGAATGAAGTAAATGTGGCACAAATTAAATGCTACTTCAAACCTGCTTGGTTCAAATTTGGCTGGCGAAGATTATAATACATATGATATCTCGTAAAAGTTAATGAAATCATCTGCTAAACATGTCATCAATTGTGTACGATAGGACATTGGCAAGGTCTGAAACTGTTTCAAAAGATGATATCTTTTAGACAGATTGAAATCGATTTTCAAATGAAGTCCCATATTATCCGACATTTTAAGGTAATTATTTCTTCAAAAGATAATCGCAATATGGCATTGACATGCCAAGCTTTTAACTACAGACGACAAGAACCGCTCCACGCGTAATAATTATGCCTATATTGCGGAGAGGAAAAGATCTTTTAAAAGATGTTCGAATCAAATAGGTGATGATATCAACATTTTCTTCTTTTTTCTCAATGTTGTTTGAATAAGGGACATCGAAGCTAGGTATATTCGGATTAGAATCTTGAAAAAGTAGTTTTGTCGCTCGTCCACATTAATCGTAAAGAAACAAATGACATTCTATTCTTTAATTGTCTAGATAACAGTTTTCGTCAAATATCAACAAAATAACTCAATCAATATGAGACCTCTAGCGCTTTACACTTAAATCCAATATGGAATATGGCCAACGTTTGATTAAAAATTCCCGACAATGCTTATCAATCAAGTGGCGTGGGTCTGTATAGGGCGTCTAAACATACCACACGAGTCAACCAAATCGATCGTTATATATTACAAGAAAGTGACCCGATTGATCTCGCGTCTAGAGTTTACTTCTGAATGGTCTTTTCTTTGGGAACAAATCTTACAATAATATGTTTTTTCTTTCACTGTTTTACAAAATTGGCACCCAGAAAAAAATGCAATCTACTTCGTGTAACTTCAGGTACTTCGGATAGCTTTCTCTGCATAACGCTGCTTTTCTACGAAAATCTCATGAGTGTAGCTAGGTTTAAGCTGCAGTTACGAGGTTTTTGTCTAAAAGCACAGATATGGTCCTTCTAAGGGAAATGGATTATGTGACTTCTATCTGCTGAACTGAGTCATTGTCCTGAAGGAAACTGCCGAATTGTACGAAGCGTTTTGTACCTTTTGATTGGTGATGAACGTTTACATTACAAATTTAACATGTAATCACAATGGTTTTCCATTGACATAGATACCATACAATCCATACATGACGTATTAATGCAGTGTTTCACTCCTCCTCATATTTATCAAATATACCACAAGGGGGTTCCAGCAAATTACTTGGCAATTCTAGTGTTGGAAAGCATTGATATCCCAAGGGATATTTTGGAAGGAGATAAGATGATTACTTCAGAGTGTTTCTCCTCATTTGGCAGATAATAAATTCTTATCGAGTTGTATCAAAACCACAAGAGTCTTTTGTCTACGGGGAAAGTAACCTAATAAAGTTGATGTGATCTTGTCTAAGATCATGTATACTAATGTTCTGTCCCGAAATTGGTAGGTTCGAACTGGCATCTGGAAAAGGGGTCATTATTGATAATGATACCGGTATAGATTTATATAAACGTGTGTATACATGTAGTTACATTCGACTAATGAATACCTCCGCCCTCCAAGAAATGCTACATATATTGGTGGAGATATAAGTGACGAGGGGTGGTTTTCACCTACCATTTTAATTCCAAGTTAACCTTGTAAGATTACACAACAATCTGATTGGTCGATACATATGCCTGGTCCAGTCAGATGGCTTTTAATGTAGTTTTGCTTTAGACAACCAACTTACAGTTGTTTGTCAACACAGCTGTACCAGTACTAGAGATCAATAAATGCGCATTTTTATCAGGATCTGTATTGGTCTTTAATTTCTTAAGGACCACTTTCCAGAATTCATATCTCAAAAAATGAATTGCCCAATAGACGGGAGTGGTCAATGGACTTAAACAATCAATTCCTGTCTGCGTGCAATAAGAGGTTGTTTGGCATTGATACATGGCGATTGTCTACTATTGGTCTACTGCTATAAATGAACCAGAGACACATTCTTTAGGACGAGATTTCGTGAAACATCTTGAGATTTCTTAAAATATTTTAGGATAAAGCGTTCTTTAGTAAAAGATTTTAAGACGCTCTATAGGGGGCGCCATTGCGCTATAGATACTTCTTGCGAAATCCCTCTGTCAACTATGGAGAAACAATATGAATCGGCCGATTAGTTTAGACTACTCCATGATTGATAAACCGTTGTGCTCAAAATGCCCCATACTCATCATGACGCAATTTGTATTAAGTATGGAGCATTCGGAATACCTCGGACAGAAACTCCGCGTCTAAAGACGCTTTATCTGAAAAACATGTATCTTACAGGATCTCGCTCCAAAGAACGCGCGATAGAACCTCAAAAGAAGGTTCCATTTTAGAGCTACAGATATAAAATATTATTTTCAAAATTTGATTCATTTTTCACCAACCCCCAAGTTGTGGATTCTCATTTGAAATGTTTTATCCAGACGATTTCAATGAGTACTCACAAGAAAGGGTTTGGATTTGAAATTACAAATTAACTTCATAAGAATATGATTATCTCTTCTTATACGTATGTTGCTCTGCCTGACAGCATTTGAGAAAGACATGCTTCGAGATCATTTTGTGTTCATTTTCGTGTCTGATTAGTATCAGTGTTGATTTCTAAAAGCTACCACTCGTCATGGCCATACAAATATTCGAGAACACCATGGTTCTTGATCAGACTTCATGTGTACACAGGCCTACTTGTAACCATGTTGGTCTTAAAAGCGCAAAAGGGCATTTTTCATTTTCGGGTTCAGAGACATTTGAGTATGCCATTTTAAATGATTCATAACTACGCAGATATTCAACTAAATCTTTTAAAATGAAATTCTCTTGACAAACGTATGAATCTACCTTCGCCTTTTACCATCAAATGTTAGCCTACAGCACGTTTACATACACATCCTACCAAACCGGTCTGTTGAAATCCATAAAAGGATTTTGTTTTTAATAATAATAAATTAGCGGCAATTTCTAATGTTCGATGAACGTTTGGCACAGTCTCCCTGCAAAAATAATTAAAACCAAATTAAACACATTGTATTCTACTAATTACTATAGATCGCCCTGGTACCATCCGAAAGCGTCGAATGGCCTGTGATAAGGGTAGAGTACATTTCTTTGATGTTCCTGAACTGTAATGGCTGTCACTTTATAATGATTTAACTACAAATATGCCTGATAGTGTTTAATATCACGTGACAAGTATATGTATGGCAAAACTCAAATTGACATGTTATGATGTGAATGGTAAATAATAAGCAAAAGTTTCTGACTTGAAAATTATGCATTATCTCCCCTTTTCAGAAGAAAGATTATCTGCCCTTGACTCACGTAAAAACCAGTTTTCACAAAATGTGTATGGTAACTTTCTACCATTTAAACAATTTGAAAATTTGCCCAATTTTGAAAATGTTGCCAAAAAAATATTTCTATTTGACTGCAATGCGAAATTTAAAGCAAGCTATCCTCCCTTCGATTTACAAATTTCAAAAAAGTAAGGTGGTAAAATATTTTTATTGATCAATATCTTCAACATATCCAACTTTCAGAGAGATCTATACGCTAGAAGGGTGTGTACTAAATATTGCAATTACAGTTCCGGAATCTTAATCAGGACCGCAAATTTATGAGGTATACAAAATACCATGTTGTCTGCCATCAAAAAATAACAATAAGAAAGCTTTCGGCAATGATATGGCATTCTTCGAATATTGAGGAAAGGCTAATGCACAGTATCTTCTAGTATTCCTATTTATTAAAGCGTTCAATTGAATCCATCGGTTTATAGAAAGTTCTCAATTGCTTATGGTAACTGCTGCATGTATAGACCAAATAACATAAATATTTTGGACTATGTTTGTATGGGAAACTACATCAAAGTAGCTATGTTTTATTATAAACTCAACTTTATCGAAAACTAGGAGCATAATTCTGTTTTGAGCGAGACAAACAGCGAAGGAGAAAGCTAGTTCTAGACAAAACGTCTATAAAACCTACTATCTAGTGTTGTAAACTAGATTATTTCTAGACAGATACATCATCATTGACATTCTCCTTCTTGTTTACATATTTTACAAGGAAGAGATGAGAATTAGCTTGTCAGATTTCAAAAAAGACCTCTATTTTAACATTCCCTCCATCTGAAATATTTATAATTGTAGTCTGGTATCATAGAACCAGTTTTTGTCTATAGTGTGTGTTAGCCGTGTTTGCTTCATCATAACAAAAATGACACCTCAGCTTCGTATTTGAACTTTCTGCAATATATGTACATGTATAGTAAACAAGCGGTTTATATAGCATAACAATTTTTTTATGGTACTATTCTACTGAGAACTACATTTTTGTAAGATAATACTCCTGTTTGGTTTAGACAAACAACAAAATAGAAAACTAGTTCTAGACAAGAAGTCTATAAAACCTACTATCTAGTGTTGTAAACTAGATTATTTCTAGACAGATATATCAGCATTGACATCCTCCTTCTTGTTTACATATGTTACAAGGAAGAGATGAGAATTAGCTTGTCAGATTTTAAAACAAAGACCTATTTTTTTTACTTTTCCTCCTTCAGAAATATCTGTCATTGTAGTCTGATGGAATCATGGCTTTGTCTAGAGAGTGTGTTAGCCGTATTTGCTTCGTACTACATGTATATCTATATTGAAAACTAAACTTAAATAGCAATGTTGTAAATCAGTTTATAGAGTACTTGGAGAATAATTATGATTTTGAGTGAGACAAACAATAAATCGTCGGTGTTATTTCAAAACCTCGTATCTACAGCTTTAATCAAGCTGTAGATACGAGGTTTAGCAATAACATCGACAAAGTGCGAAAGCTAGCTCTAGACAAGAAGTCTATAAAACCTACTATCTAGTGTTGTAAACTAGATTATTTCTAGACAGATATATCAGCATTGACATCCTCCTCCTTGTTTACATATTTTACAAGGAGGAGATGAGAGTTAGCTTGTCAGATTTTAAAACAAAGACCTATTTTTTAACATTTCCTCCTTCAGAAATATCTATCATTTTAGTCTGGTGAACTCATGGATTTGTCTGGAGTTCGTGTTAGCCATGTTTGCTTCATTTTCAAGAATTTTGCTCTGTATTTGAATATTGTGCAATACGTGCATGCAAATAAGTGTTTTAGAAAGCATTCGCATTCCATCGCTCTTTTGTCAATTCCGTCTTTTTAACATTTATGAAATTACTCAATAATTTCCATTTTAAAGAAAATATTGTACACTGTCAACACCTAAATAAAGAGACATTCTGTATCATATATAAATCATATCAATACATTGGGTATTAGAATCTATCTGTAAAATGTATTGTAAATGCATGGAAAAGTGAAAAGATGTCCTTAACCGGGCCTGGTTTATCAAATAATTTAAAACGTATTTTTGTCATATCGATTTCTTACAACACGTTTAGGAAGCGAATCGCGTGTCAGCAAACCAATCTAGGTCAGGTTATGTAGTTATTCTTTTAAGCCTCCTTTGTGATATTGGTAAGACAAGCTTTTATGAAACTAACCACATGCTGCTACAAATAAGAATTATAAACACATAAACACATGGTTCCGGTGAAAGTTCTAACACCTAATTTTAATAAAATTTAAAACCATAACGAGACTGTCTATGACACTCTTGTGCTTTATTTTATATCATCTACAAATCACAGAGCTACATGCAGAACTAACACAAATGAAATGTACCGTAAGAGTGTGACCACAAGTTTAAGAAGCCGTATGATGGAAAGTCTGTAGTTTGTTGTCGTTGCGGCCTAATCTTCCAATGAATAACAATGAACCGGGATCTGGAAACAAGACCCTTGTTGTAAATAAGTTTCAGATCACCTTGGTTGACGACCAGTTTGTAACTGGGTCCTTTGCTTTAACCCTTTCCCAGATAATGACACCTTTTGATGCTTTGCAAGAAATGGACTTAGTAAAACATCGTAAAAAATAAGTAAATTGTCTGTATATGTATATAACAAGCAAGTTCATTTCTTCAAAATCTTTCCTACCATACGTGAAGTACAAAAGACGTAATAATTTATCTATTTGAAATTGTCGTTTTCAACATCTTTTATTTTGACCAATCTTTTATTGTTGCAGTTTACTTAAGGATTTAGATCCGTGCTGCTCACACCGTTTTGCTCCAGCTAATAAAGAATTTATTGCAGAACAAAATGCAAAGACTGGCTAAGGTTTATGTTGGTGTCAATTGTCATGAGGGTCATTCTTTCACATCTCGGCTATAATGTAAATTTGTAAATATCCGAGAATCCTGTCTTGGCTTGGACCACTGATAAGAAATGTGCTGACTTCCGTACACAGATAAGAAAATCCCTAAAGCTTATTCCGTTATTGTATTAGACGTAATTCATACACCGGGCTTCAACTGCCTCGAAATTGGAAGTGGGTCATGAAAAATCCCGGCTAACAGCGATATCATTATTTGTTGTTATTTCACCATTGGTGTCAATAAAACAATCTAAACTGATTGATTAACAGATATATCTTGAAATGATATGGATAATAATGACACGTTATGAAAAAGGGTAATTCTTTCATTATAAATTCATATTGCATATTGTACATATAAGAGCAAAGATTTACATCATTTCTTGTTAACGGAACTTACTTATGAATATTCAATTGAATTCTTTTATTTGGACGATTGCAAATAGTATTTCCAAAATAGGGTTCGCAAGACCGATAACCATTTTACAAATTGTGTTTCTCAAACTTGTTTGCTCTTTCTGTTCTGTATGTGGTAGAAGGATATAGTTATTTGTCAATTGGTGTACAGAGGTCAGTGCTCCTCACAAATATATCAATCTTCCGGTGATGGATTTGGGAACAGTCAGTTATTGTGGCAGTGGAATTGTGCTCAAAGTCCTTATGGAGAAGCATCTATGATACATTGTATGATGTACTCTAGACTGGTGTCGGTCAGAGAAATATAACATAGTTTGTATTAGGAAGTGGAACTGTAAACGGAAAACTGCGATTATATGTTCTACAGACAATATCACCTATCATGATATGAATTGTTTAAACACGACAGAAATATAATCAAACTCCTGAGCTCTCTCATTAAACATAACATTTCTGACCCCAAACTTGATTTCAATTTTCTTCAAGTTCACAAAATTTGAAAAATTAAATGGTAGCCAGAGATACAAATACCTAATTAACAGAGCTTCTTTGACAAGTTTGAACGTTGTACGAACTTATGTTGCTTGTGTAACTGAACCTTTGAAGACTATTGACATTTGGACATCGATTTTGTACACGAAAGCATAGAGTAAATTAAAGCACTGCGCACATAGAGGTCATCGTTCTTCACGTGCCCATCAATCTTGAGTGACGGTTGACGGATGTAGAAAAAGTCAGCTATTCGTTTGCGTGGGACCGTATTCTTAAAAATTATTTTGGTAACGCCAAGATGGTTATACAAAAAAAGTCTAGCACGCAACAGTACGAATGTATTCATATTCCTAAAATACACCATACCAGATTTATTGGATTCAGATGTCGTTTTCGCCAAATTTTCTGAAGGGCTAGCGATTTGTGTCTTATATAAAAATGTTTGTTTAAGCGTGCATTAAAAACAAAGAGTTTACTATATATATTTGAGGTAGGTTTGTGTCATTTTTCATTCACATTGAGGGATATTCAAATGATGTGTATATTATTTTTCAAGATTGATCTATGGGTAGGCACAATCTGACCAAATTTCAAAAAGTTCTGTACAGATTCTTTATTGCTAATACATGAGAGTAGTCTGTAAGAGCTTTGTAGACCACAATTAGGCTGCACTCAGATACAAACTGATTTGAACAGTGAACGATTTTATCAAGTTAATCGTGACGTAATTTCGGACAAACAGCGGCACTTCCGTATGTGTTGTTATCAAATCTTGTAACTACGGCTTGATTCAAGGGGGTAATCAAAACATAACAGTAGACAAGTTTATTTTTAGAACAAAATTCGTTGTTATTTATTGTGGTCCGACATGCCACAAGACCCTTTTTGAGATCCCATCTTATTAATATTCGTAGCAAGAGGAAACAATCTAGGGTACCTTTCCTGATAGGAAATTGTTTCTTAGTGTCTCCTACTGTAACCCATAATTATGCTTCGTGACCAGGGTGATTGGTCAAACGTCCGTGGAAAATGTCGTGTTACATATAACTGTGAATTTCACGACAACACAACAACGGGGATAACGGCGGGTCTTTCTGTAAAAGGGGTATTTCATTTGTTACCACCATGGATCTAGATCAGTCTGTTAATATGCACAGTCTGGTCACGACCCATGATGTTACCTTAAAACTACTTTAATTTCTGTTGCAAATGTCGGTGGCATTTATTGGTCTTGACCAGGCCTTACTTATACCACAGGCGGCTACCACGTGACTTTGTTATGATATGTTTTCCTAATTTTTGTAAATAAAAACACTCGGTAAGTACACATTTTCTCAAATTTTGAATCAACTACTTAACACTCAATGTTGAGATACGTGCCATTCGGTACGTCGTACTCTCCGGTCTAATTTGATAACAAGATCTTCCCTCATATCCCTATCAAAGCTGGGAACATTCGTGCAACGTATTTTTGAATGCCGTGATGTATTTTCTTAAGAAATGTTTGCACTTTGCATGAATGTTCTCAGCTTTGACAGGGATTTGAGGGGAGATCTTGGTATCAAAATAAACCGGAGATTACGGCGTATCGAATGGCACGTATCTCAATACTGAAAGTTCAGTATTTGATTTAAAATTTGAGAAAATGTGTTCTTACCGAGTGTTTTTTGTTTACATAAGTTAGGAAAGCTTATCATAACAAAGTCACGTGATTACCGCCTGTTTATACTCAGACTTATTTAGAAGTTCCAGTATAGTGATAGATGCCAAAGGGGGCCCCCCTCTAAAGATTTGAGGCATCTATTATTTTCAAACAAACTCTAATAAGGTTGAACATTGATATTTATTACATTGATGTTATTGTTCAAATGGCATATAAATTTTGAACGTGTCCAAATATAAATTCGTCCTCAAATAGTTCTTGGCATGAAACATACTCGAAACGTTTAAGACAAATAAACCAAAGTCTAGACAAATTTCCTTTAAGACGTGGTTCCGGTCAGCCTGTGTATACACGCAATCTGATTAAGAAATTTGTTCTTGTTTTTGTCGTTCTGCGATAGCTTCTTCACGAACTGAAATAACCTTAAGAGGGTAGCATGAATCCCGGTCAAATTTCATTTGTGCACAAGGTTTTTATTTCAAACTTTGGTCTCTCATAAAGGACATTTTTCCAGATGTCGGTTCAGTTCTATCTTCTATAAATAAAAAGTTTTTCTCTCATTACATTTATGTGTTTGCTGTCTTTCCAGGTTATAAAGCCGTATAGTGGTCATCTTTGGTGAGTATTGTTTTCTTTAAATGATTTTGAAATCAAACTTGTCTTAACCCAATCCCACCAACGACACCTTCAGACATCCCACCAGATAATGGCTTTAGAAAGCACCGTGGAAATTTTAGAAATTGCATTGAAAGAAGCAATTTCTTCGTTTACTGTTTTCAAAAATAGCAACACGTTTAATCAAAGTGCTGAGAGCACTGTAATTGGACGTCTATGATTGATTGAGCGGGATTGTACATGAACGAAAGATATTTTATTCATTCGTCTGTGTTTAATTCTATAAGATCGGTTTCGGACATACGAAATCGGCTTTATTACCAGAAAACCCTTCTCATAATTTAAATTGATTTGATTGCCGTTTCAAGACAACCGATCTGTCTCTATGAATAATCACTAAATTAATTTCATTACCCAATTCAATTAAGGCCATATGATTAGCACTTTTGTCTTCTTGTTTTGGTTAACTATGAGTATTGTCGTCAGTTACACCTTTTGTTGATTTTATAAAGGACGATACAAAGCAATTTATTCAAAATATAAGCCAACGCGTTACATAAATGAAAGCCGCGATAGCTCACTTAGCAGAGCACTCACCTTGTACTCTTTACACATGTCTATATCTGGAAGGCCCTGGGTTCGAATTCTACTCAGACATTGTTCTTTTTTATCATCCTTTTTTGACTTTTATCTCCACCATCGTTAGGGAAAAAACGACCACAGTGATTTAGAATCGATCTAAACACAAATTCAACGACATAAAGAAATGAAACGCCGATCATTTACATACAATTCCGCCCAATCAATCAGAGACGTCTAAATATAGTGTTCCAAGCACTTTGATTTTTATTCGTGTTTAGAGTAAAAAAAAAACAAAAAAAAAAACAAAAAAAAACACGGCCGCAGTTTTCCCTGGTTGTGGTTACAAAACAAATTCAATACATACTTTTCCTGAAACAAAATACCAGATGAATTGGAGCACCTATCCATGGATTCCTCATACCAGTGCTACCGCAGCATCCTTACATCTACAGATGTGCATACAAAGAAGAAATTGGGAACGTGTCGTCGGGAAAATGGCAGTGGAGTACAATACGCAATTAAAATCTTCATATCATTATCAACAAAAAATTGAGAATAGCAATGTCTTTATCTGTAAACATATTCATACGATCATCCAGGTAGCATCGTCACTGTTGCAGATCTATTGCTTCATCTTCTTAGCTCAATACACGTAAACGGTTCACTTAAACGTAAAAAATACAGATTGCTGTCCCTCAATCATAGACTAGTAATAATCATTGTTGTCATGATCATTGATCAGTATGTAAATAGGTCATGATACTGTCGAATATCAGTGATACAGATGCTGGAGAAAAAAATAAAACTCCTAAGAGCAACTATTTTTCTGAATAGGTGGATATCACTAGCGTCTCATCTGAGGCTGTTCAGATGGAACCCCGATTTGCCATCGAGTTGAACCCGAGTTGCGAAATGAACTGACTCCCCGATAATCAATTTTAAAACCCTGTTTCCAAAATACGTCTCGTGGAAACCCCGTTCCTTTAAATATATCAAAGACTTAAACACAATGATCAAAGAAAAAGAATCTGTCAAACACAATACGTGCATTAAATTGAGTAATCATCCTAAAATGTCTGTTTTCAGTAAACACATCAAGAAAAACAAACGTTTTAAAAAACTTTATACAGAAGAAATAATCCGAACTGGTTTCGAACCAACGGCGTCCCAAATTTCATACTGAAAAAAAGGTTGCGATTTTAATCCTTTCCCGTTTGAGCTATCGCTGCTGATGATGATATAGGGCGTTTGTTTACTTTATAAACATAGTGTATGCATGTATCGCTTTCTAAAGATCTTGCCCTTTACACAATATTACGAAAGTCAAATCACTACAAGAAAATGGTTAAATCGAAAAAAGATCGTAAAGTTGGTTAAGATGTGGCATGAATTGGATCGGCCAATGAATCTTATAGTGTTTGTCATAGAAGGCAGGAAAAGATACGACAGTTTTCCTGTATGGTCGCAAAATCTGTTTTGAATTTTGGTCAACTGGCAATTGAGTCTGAGAAAAGTTTTTTTGGTAATGAAAACCCATTTCGCCTGTCGAAAAGTGGTTATAAGAATTGGACGTCCTTTCGGACGTCCAATTAAAAATGTCATCCATGTTAAATTGTCGTCTGCAACATATTTGGATTTGTAATGGTCTAAACCTTTGTAATCTGGTAATGGATTAATAAGGTGAAAAAGTTGCAATTAATAATTTTCTAAACCTATTGGGCCTTTCGGTGTCAGCCGTCTTCAAAAATAATTTTCACTTTGTTGCATTCAGACTCGTTGAAAATTTAAAGATACGGTATTTCACGCTGCAGTTATTTTTTTATTATGCTCCCCGAAGGGAGAGCATATAGTCGCCGCTTTGTCTGTCCGTCCGTCCGTCCGTCCGTCCTGTACGTCCGTCATTCCGTCTATCCGTCCGTCCGTCCGTCCGTCCGTCCGAAGCGATTTCTCCATAACCCTTGGGCCAAATCAAATGAAACTTACCATGTGAACTCCCTATGACAAAATGCCGATGTACTTTTCCCGATTTTTGGATTTGAGGCCTCGTCATGGGAAAAGGGGACTTAAGGTTAAATACAGTTTTTCTCTAATTTCTCCTAGTCTAATGGTCAGAATTTGATGAAATTTCATATTTGAGTTGCAAATCAGATGCCCTTGACAATAAACTATTTAAAATTTGTGTATACAAAATATGTCATGCAAAAAGGGGGCTTAACATTTTGTTAGCTTTATATTAGCTCTGCATGGCATATATTTATTGTGACAATGCCTTGATCGGGGAGCATTGTCCGTCTCTGACGGCTCTTGTTTAATCAAAAAAGATAATGTTACAATAGCATGGAACTTCTTGAGAGAAAGTGGGAAACGCTGGTTCTCAGCATTAATTTTGCTCCTTGTATCTCAATCTTTGTTCCAATATCATTTTGATTTGTGACTGTCAAAAGACAGGTTGTTTTTTTGCAAATACTTGAAGCTAGGGAACAAAAATTCGTCAGACCTGCCAAATCAGCATGCCTTTTCCAAGAAAAAGCGAATTGAATGGAAGAAAAAGTAAACAGTCGAGACGAGGTCATTGAATTCTTTCATTGACTAAATGGTTCCTCTTACCGCATTTGAAGCGAATAAATACCATTAGTAGATTAACACTTCTCCAAACAAACAAAATTTTGTGTGTTCCAATGTTGCAGACGACAAAATTGATTATTGATAAAAATGGATTAATGAATGAAAATATAAAATAGAGAGAAAGTATCAAGATGACAGGAGAAAATACTGATAATCAGTTTTGCCAATTTAATTCTTAATGTCTTGTAAAATCTATCCTTTAGAGGACATCAAAGACGGTCTTTTTCAGGAAAGGGATAAAGCCCTTAGTTTTTTCCAGGCGAAAAAGTTCCTGACGAGTAACAGTTATAGATGAGCGATTTATAAAATGCATTCCATCATTTTTTTTCTGTTGTGTAATCGAAAATATCGAATAAATCGGGAACAACAGTGGGCAAATCACATCAATATTTTTCGTAGTGTACTTCTCACTTTTTATTTACACGGGGCAAGTATATGGATTGGCCAAACAATTATGCATGTGTGTGAGTGACCCAAGGAGACACGGTGAATGTTTGTGTTTTAAGATGAGGTTTATAAAAGTTATTAAAGGGTTAAGTACTTTTTAAGCACCTTTCAATAAAACAAAGCTGAATGACAAACCGGTTTTGGTTCATATGAACCGCAGAAGGATGTTTGACGGAATTCAGTGATAATTTGTATATTTGACCGATTGCTGCGACAAGAGTTGAAGACATGAAAGCACAGATGGACAATAGATATTTCAAATTCTGCGTTACGAAAAGTTTTCATGCAGTCGTTGACGAATATCATTTTATACTACTTTGCCCAATTCATTTCCAAATTCGTCAAAAGTAATTTCTAAATCCATGGTTGAATATTTTGTCTGCTACATAATCATTTTGTCAATTAATGGATTATAAAACTGTTTATCAAATATTTCATTATCACGATAATATTACATTCGTGCTTAAACACAGATGTTTTTCTTCTTTTATCGCTGAATGTTTTAATTAACTTCTACAGTAGACGATGCACAAAATAACTGTATGGTAAATTGAATTGACTTAAAGTGTCCGATGATTTGCAAAATTAAAGTCTTGTGCCGAAAGAACACCTTACTATTAACCAAATATCAAAGTTTCTACAATTTTCCAACATTAGAAGTGTTTTTATTTCGTCTTTTAAATTGGATATTTTGGTCTTTTCCGATCTTTGCCGAAGAAAAAACGCTAAGCTTCCGACTTGAAATTATGACGTCATACTGGCCACTGAATGACGTCATGGCGGGAAAAACGGGCAGTCATGGGTCATTTCCCGGAAAGTCTGAAATTTCTGAAAAAGTTAAATGTCCGACTTTTCTGTCATAAAGCGACTTCCCCAATCGATACTCAAAACACGGAATTCGTCTTCAGTAAATGTTAGAAAAAATGTTAAAACAGTCAAAGAATAGGTCGTAAGTGAATTAAGGAATGTGCCAAAGAACGGTTTAAGTTTGTCTGTATTACTCTAACGATCGAGAAATGGATAAAAACTGAGAATTCGCTATATGACAGAAAAGTCGAACACATTATCTTTGTCAGACACCTCATGCTCTAGATTGGGGGCGGAGTCAAGCCATTGATGACGTCAATCCGTGGCAATTTTACGGAAATTGCCGATCTTTATTTTCTCGAAAATCAGTTTTTCAACGATGTAAAGAAAAGCAACTAAAACTTTTAAAATAACTGAGTTTGGCGGATCTTTTATGAAACACGTTAATTTAATGATTTTCTTCCAATATACGGTGCAATAAACTGCCAAGCTTGGTAGCCTTTAAATATAACGACAAAACAATAATTAAACATTCGTAAAGGACAAGAATTCATTCGAGATATTTTCTGTTTCAAAAAGAAGAAAAAAAAAAACGTTGAACGATTTAATTTCTCTGTTTCCCACGCTGTTAACCTAATTTTCCTGATTGGCTAGTGGTACTGGTTCCCCGTACAAGGTTCTGATTTAATTGTCTGTGACCCGGCCTCGTATTAATTCAGTAAAGGAATAAATAGAGCTGACAAACGGCATCGGTTTGTTAGATTGTTCTCTTCGAATATTGATGGCGCGAGGAGAAAAATCTTGGAGGAGAAAATTAGTACTGTGTTTGTTATCTGACAAATACAACGAGTTTTTATTGTTACATAGCCAATGGTCAATAGCACGAGTGTACTTCATAATATGAAAAAAGAAATTTAAGTCAAAACGTCTAACACAAAAGTTATTGTGGGTAACCAAATCTGTTTTCAATCATTGGCCTTGTGTTCATTGTACATTTATTGTGTGCACTGCGCAATATTCTCACAAAAAAGTGAAAATGATATATCTTTAGTCTCCGAATGGTTAATTCAGGTAAGAAGATGATGATACATCAAACAATTGTTGTGTAATATCAAATTACGTGGATATAACGACAAAAAAGATGACCAGATACTTTGTAAAGGACAATAATTTGGTCAGGATTCTTTCCGTTCCAAAATGAAGACCGTTGAACAGTTTAATTTCTCTGTTTCTCACGTGATTAACCTTATTTTCCTGATTGGCTAGTGGTACTGGTTCCCCGTACAAAATTCTGATTTAATTGTCTGTGACCCGGCCTCGTATTAATTCAGTAAAGGAATAAATAGAGCTGACAGTTGGCATCGGTTTGTTAGATTGTTCTCTTCGAATATTGATGGCGCGAGGAGAAAAATCTTGCAGGAGAATATTAGGACTGTGTTTGTTAGCTGACAAATACAACGTGTTTTTATTGTTACATAGCCAATGGTCAATGTTCTTTCTGGTAGCCGTTAAACGGCGACCATGTCCAAATGGAATTCCTGTGCAGTTTCATATATATCTTTCGATATACAAAATTACTGTTATGAGTAGATGGAACAGAAACATCACAGTCAATGGTGCAGAAAAACCGTCTTCTCTTCTTCCTCCTAAGTAGCTTGCGTGTAATGGTACACCTATGAAAACAAATTACTAGGAGTTAATCTTTTAAATACAAACCTTGGTTTCCCACCCTTAAAGTACGATTTTATATTAACTACTTTTAGTCTTTAACACCTCGTAATTTGCTTGTAAATTTTAAAGAAAGAAACGCTGTGCAGAAGTTGGTATCGCTACACTTATTGGTATAAAAAATTAGGACGGGAGAAAGGAAAGACAAGTCGATTTCTTGGGTTTGAAGTCATTAAAATCTTTAAAACATCGAAATCAGATTTATTTATCAAAGAAGATCAAAATTATGTAAAGACGTTTCACCTTCTGAGTTGTCCTGCTTTAATGAGAAACATATTTTACTTTTGTCCATTATGTGCGCTTAAAGGAGAACCTTAAAAAATTTACGATTTCGCAGTTCATCCTTATAAATCGCTCGGAAATGGTTTAAAAACATTACAAGCAAAGTTATTACGTTAAGGAAAGCATTAACCCATTGCAAACCAGCAGCCAAATTATCGATTTTACCAATACACAAAATTCGCCGCATCAATTACTTCCCTTGGATTCTGTATCCTTGGATACGAAATAGTCGAACCTGTCTACATTGACAACTGCGTCATTTATCGATAATCGAGTGATCTGATATTAACCCTTTCCCATACAGTGACGCTTTTTGACGCACCTCAAGCAAAATCCAAGGGAAAATATTGTGGAAAATGAAGAAATTGCATGCAGCAAGCAATTTCTTCATTTTTTTTACAATGATTTCCAACACAAAATTGAAAGATTTCTAAACTTTCATGGGCTTGTAATTGTCTTCTTCGACACTTTCAAATTGGAACAGTCCAAAATTTTGCCGTCCGGTAATGGGTTAAGGTTTATGGAATATCGCTTCAAAATCATGTTGTGTGTAGCTTACCATTGCAATGTTAACTTAGTAACCCATAAAACATTATAATATATATTTGCTTTTCCGAGGAAATCAAATTGAAAACGAAAGTGGATTCTGAGATTGAACCAGGACCGAACAACTTCTACTTAATTTGTACCGTCAGGTCATTCAAAGATTATGCAAAATTTGATGACAAACAAATCTTTATCCAAACGGCGTGCTAAAACATAATTATCAAGATTGCGTGTTCATTAGTGCTGCTCCTAAAATGCGATATTCTCTGCCGTTCGAAACATGCATTGTTTCAATTCACAGGGTTTCATCCTACCCATTACCAAGGCAAACGCTAAGAATTTAGACTGGTCTAAATTCAAAAATGTTGCAGACGAAAAAAGCAAGTGTATGGAATTTATTTTTTTGTCTCTTTGGGTAGAAAACATTATATGGAAGGAAGAAATTGTCTGTCTAAATCAGTTTCTACTTTTACTATAATGTTTGCCGAAGCCATTATCGCGTGAGAGTTAAAAAAGTGAAGTGAAAAAGAAATACAATCTATGTGTGTTGGTTTTCTCAAAACAGAAAAGGCTTGGTAAAAACATTGAGACAAAATATTAATATGCTGATAATCGACGTGATCACCTTTTGTTTCAATATTTTCCGCGACATATAGAGAATCCCTCTTTTATCAGCATCCCTTTGTTATCTGTAGCGGCTGTTAAAATTGAACTCTAATTTTGTGTTATTTGGGAAATAGTTGAGAGTGCATAAAGATCGTTATGGGCATTTATCGAAGTTTTGATATAATACTGTATCAATATGAGTTGCAGGCGATTAAATTAAGATTGGGCATTTTTGTTTTTAATTATCATGAGATATCAAAGTATTGCTAAAAGGAGAAAATGGTGACCTCAGCCTTTAATCCTTTTCTCTCTTATTTATTTATTTATTGTTTCCTTGTGTCATCGAAAATAAAAGGATCATTTTTGAAAATTGATTTCAATCGAAAATAGCGTTAATAGTTTTTTTCTTTTCATACAATAATTGGAAATAAACGCTTTATTACCTAATGAGCTGATTAATTACACAAACCATAACGGGTGTAAGATACAGGTCAATAAACACGGGTGTCAAAGATGTCATAAAACACATGTTTATTCGCTCCCTTTACTCAGTACAGCAATTAATGGAAGCAGTTTTCAAAAATGCCCTTTTCTAAAACATATGATCTGGTGAAAACCAGGAAAAAAACGATCATAGTTTTCCCTTTTTAATTCAACAATCCGAATCTCCTCGCTATATTGCAAATAAATTCTCTCTTTATCAATATCAAATTGATCTTCTGTAGCTTCGGAATTGGACCCCTCTAAAACATGGTAGTTTTGGAAAGGATTAACCCATTTCCAACGGCAAAAATACTCTGGTTTCGTCTGTAATCAAAGTAGTTGCAGACAACAAGCATGTTCAATTTTACGATTTTCATTTTTCATCAATATTTCTTGTGAAAGATTGCACAAAAACCCTATTCTTATGAACACCAATATTGACGGAGAAAATCTTAATATTCGCCTTTTTCATTAGTTTTTTCATTGCGCATATTCCTTTATTCATTCAATAAATAAACATTTTAATTTACGTCTATAACATACTAGATCTATATAGATCTATGTCCCCATTCGTTCCTTCACTTTTCAAAAAAAAAAAATATATAATTTCAATCATTTCGTGTTTGTCCACCGTTTACTCTAGTACGATCACTTCATTACGAGATAGTAGATGAAAACGGCGTAAAACCCCAATAAACCAAACTTATTTACAAGAATAATACAAACTGTCAAATATATATTATGTTTATTTTCTTTACCGAATTAATTAAGCCGTACATAAAAGCCTAATAAATACATACTGTCGATTTCTTCGCCGTTTATATCGCTGAAATTCAGTGTCATATTCTACTTCGAAAATGACGTCACTTGTCACGTGACCGATCAAGTGCCCAGGTAATATGAATATGATAAATGACCAAAGGGAAGTAATTTGAAAGGGAGAGGAAGTAATTTGCAAGGGAGATAATTTTTCGCACAAATTTTGATACGGAAAATTAAAATCTTGAATAATTTATTTTTTCATTCATAATTTGAAAAATGTTTTTACTAAAATGATTCATCGAATGATGTTGTTTTGTATAAAAGAAGAATCAGACGCCTATACTATTTCCCTTTAAAATGAGGAGAGACAGCAGAAATTGACCAAGAATACCCTCGTTACGGATGACATCCGAATATGCACGTAGTGTGATGTAGTTAATGATCGGTTGTTATCCTTAAGTAGGCATTGAAATCTATATACAGCAGTTAACCCTTTCCCAAACAATATATTGTTTTAACGTCCCTATAAATGGATGGCTTGGGAAAACATTGAAACAAAGTAGAAACTGCTGATAACCAGCAGTTTCTCTTTTAGTCTCAATATTTTCTGTGTCATATTTTACACAAATCCTTTCTTAAAATATTATTCATTTTGTCATTTGGGACAGTTTTTGAAGAGGCTCACCCTAAAATGCTGCCGTTTGGGAAAGGGTTAATGGTCATTATCACTAATCACAGATGCGTGTAAGTCTGTAACAGTCTTACAATAGTAGATAATGAATATCACTTTAATCTACTTGAGTATCCTATCCAGGATAAATTGTCGGTGTGAACCCATGCTAGATTATGGTGATTGTTTTCTCCTACAACCACATTTTTTCATAGTTTATCTAGTTGTTATATACAGTCTTGGAAACAGCGAATATCTATCGATGCAGGACGTAATTTCCCCAACACTGCTTATTACGAATCACAATGACTGGGTTATCCCACCGTCAAACATAATTGGCTACTTTTAGAAGGTAATGTTATGTCCGGAAGTAATTGGATTTACCCACGCTGTCTCGTTATTTCGCTTCTATAACCGTAATGGAGGTTGTTTTTACATTTGATTATGATCCGAGATTCTGAATTATCACAAACAGGGTAGATAATGATGTCATAAAAGCCAATTGTGTTCTGGTTTTTCTGGAAGCTGCCATGATGAAGTAGAGAAAAGGATAAATGTTGATCTACCATGGTGCTTCGAGATAATCAAGCTTTGTCCCAAACAACTATATCATAGAATCGTCTAACTTGAGGGCTGCTGCAGATAACAAAATGAATATATAAAAAGATAAAAACCTATGTAAAATAGAGCACATAAAAGTATTAATATGTTGAGGCCAAAGAAGAAATTCTATTTATCAGTATTTCGTCTTTCGTCTCAATGTCATCTGAACCCCTAACTATTTGGGACGCTAAAACGACGTCTTATTAACAGACCCAAACAGTGTGATTGTTAGCTTGTCTGCCTTTCTTTCGAAAAGCAATGGTAATCATTAATGTTTTTCAAAAGAAAAGTCCGTTGTTAGCCCTTTCCACAAAGCTTTGATATAGACTTATCCTTTCTGAAGGCTTATGAAGTCAATGTTTGGTTTATAGGGGTTTTACGCAGTTCTCAACTGCTATTGTCATACCGCGGCGACTTGAGCACATAATACGGGACCTCTCGAGTGAGACGCAGATGCGCTAGCTACCCACTGCATTTTCTGTATCTTCTTTCTTCTTACTATGTTTCTTACATCTATTTGTATCACGTTTGTCATTTTTTGTATTTGTAATTTAACGGTGTACTATGTATAAGTTTTACAGATAAACTGTTCTGTTCTGTCCCATTCGTTTTCGGAGTTCCTTTCTATCAGAGACGTTAATCCTACATCCTTAGATACATGTAGCGTAGCTATGACAGCTGGCTTCCGAGGATATTATTCCCAGATTTTGTTTTGGGAATGTATTAAATCGGTTACTTGTATCTAATAAATCCCAATAAACATTCAGCCTAATATCAACTCATAAAGGTTGATTCTTTATCGAATCTTCTAGCTGTAAAATGTTACAAAACAACCAAGTCCTCCGCATAATCGATGACCGTTCCAACGGAAACTGTCCAATTTGGAGAAATGCCCTTCATTACGGAGTTCCTGGCACTGAATAGTTCATCCCCTTTTTTAACAAAAAGCTTGTAACAGAAGCGTAGGACAAGCTGCAGTTACGAGGTTGCAAAGCGACAACTTTCTTTACAGTTTCAATATAGTCCATTCATTATTTCGGGAGATCATTTGAATATTTTGCTACAGTAAATCTGCTGTCCAATTCTTTCTTTTCTTGTGACAATTAATTTCCTCATTTCCCACAACAGTTTCTATCTAGAAGAACAACAATGAGAAAAATCATATTTACTTTAAACTGTCACCTCAAACGTCTTTAAATTTGGATGAGTTTTAAATTTGCCGGTTGTGTTAATTTATATTTGAATTTAAAGAAATTCACAAACACGTTTGGTATTGTAGACGATATACGTGGATGGGCAATAGTGAAAGGTCTGGTAATAAACACCGAATCTATAGTCAAATCATGTTATTTTGGTACATATTTACAAAATTTTAGCGATGTAAACAACACAACATTTGGTTTATAACTACTGTATTTTTTGCATTTTTGCAGCATGGATAATTAATAAGGACCTCTTTCCGTTTACATGTTTGAATGTCCATTACGTTGTTTGAATCCAACATGGCTCCAGATCAGCCTGCGTATACACGCAGTCTGACCAGGAACCATTTTGTTCTCGAATAACTTCATCATAGTATGTAACAACAGTATCGTTACTGGACTATAGACAGTGTTTGTGTACAACTCATTCACTTACTTTGTGGATACATACCGAATACAAGAACTATAATTGCATAAAACAATGCCTGATAATCTAATATTGTTATAAGATTTTTTTCAAGAAAGAGAAAATGGATGTACGTATTTAAATTTTCAGTACAAACACCTTGCGGGGCTTGTAATTGATTCCCAGAACAAATTAGCTTTTCCCTTAGGACACTACATGTATTAAAAGAAACATGATCTCATGATGTAAAATGCGAAAGGGAGAATAACATTGTAGCAGTATAAATGTGAGCCGTATAAAATTTTGCTCTCCTGGAAGAAACAAGGTTAATTTTGATAAATATTGATGATTGTACTTACATTGTTTTAACGGTGCGTTGGAGGCTTAGTTTATAAAAATTATGGTACATCGAAGCATTTACACAATGCTCTCATGTCCTTATAGAGTACCTTGGCATATCACTCATTTGAAATATACTGAACAAAACTGAAAACGCTACACTGCAAGATTTCTTATTTCTGGAATAGAATATATCTAATAGCTTAAATATATATTTTGACGTCATTTCCCAGGCTTTCAGCTATCGTTTTGTCGAAATTGCATTGCCTTGTCTCCTTTAATGTCAGAGTTATAGGCCTTTTAAATGCGTTTAGAGCTAATTTCATCTAATACCGCATATGCGCATGCGCAGAAAAAGCTTCATTATTTTTTCGGAATTGGTCATATCCGGGTTGTCGAAAAAACGCTTAAAATTTCACTTATCTCTTGTAGCAAGCTCTAAAATCAAGTTCTAATCATTCAATTTTGAAAATTACCTCCCTTTAACATAAACAAATATGGAATTTAAAATGTTTGGCATTCACAAATTTATCACGGTTTTCGATTGTTTTTTTTTTCAACATTATACAGGCCTCACAGGGGATTTTTGAACCCTTTCTTCGACAAGGATTGTACCCAGATTTCCATGCAATAGCGATTTCAATTTCCTAAGGAGATTACATTGTAGAATTTTCAAGGTTTGGAACCTTACAAAAATTCGGCTTTTCAAACATCATTTTCTAAACGCTGCAACAATGTTATGCAAGCCTCTTTTCATTTTCTGACTTGTAACTCGTCAGACTACCATTCCGTAAAGTATGGCATAGTTTGCATTCTTCTGTTTGGATTTTTGAAGGTTTAAATTGTGTATAATTTCCGTTCAAATGTACAACTAAAAAAACGGACACCTGTCTCTTTAGAAGGGCCCGTTTTTCATTCCCGTAATTAAGATCCACAAAGTGTTTAGTGATTGGCACAACCAAGTAAATGAACAATGCGAAACACTTTCATTTGATTTTTTTATACGCCGCCGGAGGCGGACGTATATTGGCGTCATCTTCTCCGTCTGTCCGTCCGTCCATCCGTCCGTCCGTCCATCCGTCCATCCGTCCATCCGTCCGTACGTACGTCCACTTTTCTTGTCAACGCAACTCCTCCTAAGTTTCTGGCTGGATCTTATTGAAACTTGGTCAATGTTATCACCTCAATTGGTAGATGTGCATGAAGGAAGGATTTTATGGTTCGTTGATTTTTGCCTGAGTTATGCCCCTTAAAAACTTAGTCTCTGGGGCTTATTGAAATTGCAGCCTTGTCAACGCAACTCCTCCTAAGTTTCTGGCTGGATCTTCTTGAAACTTGGTCAATGTTATCACCTCAATTGGTAGATGTGCATGAAGGAAGGATTTTATGGTTCGTCGATTTTTGCCTGAGTTACGCCCCTTAAAAACTTAGTCTCTGGGGCTTATTGAAATTGCAGGCTTGTCAACACAACTCCTCCTAAGTTTCTGACTGGATCTTAATGAAACTTGGTCAATGTTATCACCTCAATTGGTAGATGTGCATGAAGGAAGGATTTTATGGTTCGTCGATTTTTGCCTGAGTTATGCCCCTTAAAAACTTAGTCTCTGGGGCTTATTGAAATTGCAGGCTTGTCAACACAACTCCTCCTAAGTTTCTGGCTGGATCTTAATGAAACTTGGTGGATGTTATCACCTCAATTGGTAGATGTGCATGAAGGAAGGATTTCATGGTTCATTGATTTTTGCCAGAATTATGCCCCCTTCAATCTTAGTCTCTGGGGCTTAATGATATTTCAGCCTCGTGATAGAAATTCCTTCCAGGTTTTTCACTGGATATTTATAAAAACCTTTTTGTGAACACAATTTTTTAAAGGTTTTTCAGTGAATATTTATAAATCCTTGTCAATGTCATTTTTTTGTCTCAAGTTTTATAAGTGGCGGCGTATATTGTGACGATGGCACTCTTGTTACTTGTTGTTTTTAGAAGAAATCAAACAAGCAAAGTAGGTGTAGCGTTTTCACTTTTTTTCAGTATATAATCCTACAGCATGATTCAATCAGAGGCCGATTCAATCAAATAATCATTTTTAACGTTTAATCATAAACAAGCATGGTTTGTCTAATTTTTCAATATTTTATCCATTTTATTAAATGGATAATATGTATCTTCGTCAAAATACATGCATACTTTATTCTTTTAATTGAAGGAATGCCAATTACAATAAGATCGTGAAGGCAAAACAAAAGAAGGTTGAAGCTGTGTTTCCAGATTAACTGGAATCGTTCAAGTTTTTCTTAATTTGCTTTAAGATAAACATTACTTCTTCAAACTAGCAGTTTTATACTTGTATAACGGTTACCAATTGACCTTGCGCAACTTAACATCTATTAGCATAAATTATACATCACAAGTTGGATAAGAATAGCTTCGGGTATATCCGTGTATGACAGACGAATAAAGCTTTTATTGAAAGAGTTTAATTACGCTGACGTTTTTGCAGATTGGTTTGATGTTTTGATGTTAAGCGAGTTTCTACTAAGCTGAAGATCGTGGGTTCGAGACGCACGTAGAATCTTTTTTTTTTTTTTTTTTTTTTTTCATTTTGAATTATAGTTGCACTTGATTTTACCTAGGTATATTCTTGTATTAAAAAAGTATTTAATTTCATTTTAAACTATTTCATTGCAACGATGTGGCTATATAGTTTTGGTGTTTTTTCCCTCAAAATTCAAGAATTTTATTCTCATTTCATATTTACATAATCAATTTCAAAACAATAACATCCAAACCTTATCATCTTCGGAGTCTGTGTCATCTCTCGGATCTATTGGAAAGCTGTCGATATGCTGGCCCATGTAATATTGTCTGTCTCTTTCTTTACATTTTCTTTGTGCGCGTGAGTTCGTCTAATGGCCGAATACGCGGACCTCTTACGTAAACAATGTAATATTGCACAAGACCAACGTGATATCACAATGAAAAAAAAAACACAAAAAAAAACAAGAAAATAAAGGAAAAACAAAAAAGAAGCTAAAGACGGATTTGAACTCGGATCGCCAAATTCAAAGACAACGATCTTTGCCTAATCACCATTATCGCATTTAGGTAAGAGGGCCAAAATAAAGGTTTTATAGGATTGTTTCTTTCCGGAAACAACCGAAAAACCTCGTAAATGAACGAATGTGAACGAAAAAATATTTATTCAACGTTAATTTATGCTTTGCATAAGGTCAGTGCCGGGTCATTTGGTAATCTTAATATAACATTTACTTCTTGGTTCCATAGGAAAAGTTTACTAAACTGACCATCGAGCAATTTTCAGTTGCTTTTCTTCTATACGTGCCTGTTTTGTCAATCGTTAAGGACATATGATTGGTGATAGTCGTTTTAGATTGTTTTCCACGTTGTTAGTTTACCTTAATCGATTATGCTCGTACACGAAAGAGACATATCATTTCCTGCTTTTAAAACCGTTTAAAAGCCTATAGGACATGTTTGAAGTGGCCAAAAGCGGTTCCGGTAGTGAATTACTAAAATAAAAACCTCTCCGAATGAAATTTGAGTAGTACAGTGTATCTGCAGCAGCTTTCAAGTTGGACTATCTACTTTTGTTTGGGAAAGGGTTAATCATTCCTTTCCAGGAAAAAATGTCGATGTGGACGCATGCTGGATTATAGTGATTGTTTTGTCACTTAATTGCCATAAATTAGACGCCATCATTACCAGAATTGTCGCCAAACTATCCACAATAATAAGCCGGTATAGAGGGAACCCAATTACTTCCGGACTTATCATGGATTTTGTGTAGCGCCCAATTATACGTGACTGTAGGAGAAAATGGTGGCGTGATAAAGTGAATGGTGTCTTCTGTCACTTGGTGAAACTAGAAACACTGAAGGAATTGTTGATTATACAAAACTACATTTTTCCTCAGTACATATTTACATGTATTGTTTTAAAGAATACTTTTAGTGTCTTCTGTGGAAGCTTTGGCTTTAAACTGATTTTAAAAATAACACTTAGTTCGACAACATTTTATTTTATCAAAATCGTTTATTATTGAAAAAAAAAAACACTAGGAGAGATTTTTACTCTAGATATCTAGTTCTATTATGTTCAGCAGCGTTACCACTGTTGACCATTTCAAACATATCGTATAGGCATTCAAATAGTCTTATGAGCAGGTAATAATATGTCTATTCAGTGTACAAGCTCAAACGATAGTAAAGGTCGGTTCACATTGACGAATTTTCTTACGATTCCTTACGAATTGGACATTCGTAATCACATTGCCGAAAGGTACAAGTATTGTTACGATTTGAGCGAATTTAACGGACGGTTTACGTATTTCTACGACTAGTTTACGGGCTGTTTACGGATTATTTACGAATCAATAGGAGTATTACCGACTAAGTTACGAATGTTAACGAGTCCTTTGTTATTATTTTGTTGTTGTTGTTGTTGATGTAGTAAGAAAGACAACCTCGTTATTGAAAATCTGACATTCAACAAGAAAACATGTCTTACGAACGAAATAAGCTTAGGTTGTACCAACAATTTCTTCAAAACAATTAACCCTTTCCCAAACAAAATCTAGTTTTGACGTCCCATGGTTTTGGAAAATATTGTGAGAAAAGAATAAATTGCCGAATAATCAGCAATGCAATTCTTTCTGTTCACTCAGGATTTTCTATTCAATAACATACAAAGTTTACACTTCTTACATGAATAATTGTGTCGTCTGTAACTCCTTTCAAATTGAAACAATAAAAAATCTTGCCGTTTGGGAAAGAAACCGGGCAGCCTAAGTTAAGTGTTTCTACTGTATTAACTCTCATACATAGTGTGGGGTCATTTATAACCCCAGAAATATTTTTTATGCTTGCTATATTCAAAGTTGTTCTCCGATGCGCATTTACTTTTTTACTTTTTCTATCTAATATCCGTCGATAATAAGTCAAATTGTCTTGAACATCGAACAACGTTTGTAGGACTTATCGTCAATTTTGAGCTGGAATAAAAAAAATGACCCCAGTGCATATAAACGCATTGAAAAAAAATGGGCTCTTAGTCCTCATTTTTTGCAAATTAAATCAGAAATCATTTGACGTTTAGCAAAACATAGAATAGTATTTTCTCTATCATTAATTTTATTTGTCAATAATTTTGACATACTCAATTAAATCAAATCAAATATTTGTTATTGTTTACATCATGTACAAAATGATATACGAACTATTCACACATAAACAAAACACATAACAAAAGATGGCGTTCATATCTGTTATAATCTAGGATGTCTATCATCATAAGACTCTGCATATACACAATGTCTTACCAGGACTCACACTGCCCTTTTTCAGCTTCTCTATCAAACATAACCCTAATCAGTCCATTTGCGGAGCCTGGTCTGTTTTAGTATCATTCTCGGAATCTCATACCATAAGTGCGCTTTTTAAACATCCTGGCTCGTTTATATTCGTAAAGTTATCGTATATATTCGTGAATCACATACGGATGATTTGCGAGTGATTTGCGATAAACTAAGAGTCATTTACGAATGAATAACGGGACATTCAATCCGTGGACATTCGTGAGAAAATTTTGGACATGCCAAAAAACTTCCCCGTATGAACACGAATCATTGCGATAGTCGCCGATATATTGCGAGTTATTTACGAATGTTTAAGTATTGTTTACGAATACTTACGTATGCCTTTCCGAATGGACCACTGAAAACGAAATTTATGAGTATGCACGATTTTTTTACAATGCCATTTAATTTTTTTGTTGTAAACAATAAGATATTATCTCTATATCATCATTTAGTAGCTGACATTGAGAAAAAAGGCACTTAATTCTTACGAGTTATTTACGGATGCTAACGTATTGTTTAAGAATGTTCACGAATGGCCTACGAATGTCCAATTCGTAAGGATTCGTAAGGAAAATTCGTCAATGTGAACCCACCGTTAACTAATGTGGGAAAAGAATTGAAGAAACTAAAATCTCTCAAAACGACCATCAACAATTGTTTTATCATTAAAAAGTATATCGAGACTGAGAAAGCAGACAAGTACTAAAAACCAACTCAACATTGCTCCAAGGTCAGATTGGTAACATTTTCCTGTGGAACCAAGAAGAAAATGGTATATATAATAAAGCTGCTAGTTTGAATAAGTGATGGTCATATTTAAGCAAACTAGGCCAAACTCGGACGAATAGGCAATTCTAGTTAAGTAAGAAACACTGCTTTCACTTTCTTTTATTTTGCCCGCACCATATTATTGTAATTGGCATTTCTACATTTAAAAGACTTAGGTGTACATGTATAAGTTTTGAGAAAGTTTTTTTTTCTATTTGTTTAATAAAATGAACAAAAATGTACGAAATAAAACAATGAATGTTGAGATATTAAAAGCATACAAATAAATCTAAACCAAGCGATGTTTGCTTTTATCACGTATTAAGTTTATTTTTTAAAGAAGTATGTCGAAATGCTGTAAAGTGACTTGAAAGTTAGTGTCTATGTCATTCGACGAACCATTTCAATTGAGGACCCAAATCATCGCTAAAAAGTGCATGTTCAATCGTTTATACGAGTATTGAGTAAGCAGCTTTATTTCTTCCAAAACATTTTTATACACTCGCATTTTAATACTGCTTCAATTGGTTGCGCAACATGTTAAAAAAATCAAAGTCGTTTCGCATTTTACATTTAATTAGATCAGGTTTCATAATAATGTCCTAAGGGGAAAGCTTTTTGGTCTTAGAAACTCAATTACAAGATGCCGCAAGGATTTTGTACTGAAAAATAAAGACATGCATTTTCTCTTTCTGGAAAAAAGTTCATGCTACAATAATGTAATCACGATTTGTTTTATCCAAATATAAATGCCGGTAATGAGTCCTACACATGCACTACCTATCGTCCAGTAAGAATATTATGGTACATAATTATATGCAAAATTTACGCCATAAACAAGGGAAAATAGTTAATTTTCAAAACAATTATGCGTGCGTCGGTTCTAATCTTACTGGCAGATTCGAACCATCACATGCAATATTACAGTGGTTTGGAACTAATTATTGTGGTGTTGCCATCAATAGATTTTTGTAAAATTATGTGCCATGATATCATGACTGGACCATAGATTCGGTAATACCTACTAGACTGTTTGAGCCAGGATCTGGAAAACCGTCCCCTATAGCATTTGAGACAACCGCATTTTATGATCAGCCTGAGACCAGGAACAGTCGAACTAGGATCCATGCTGCTGTCTCACAGTTGCTACATGTCACAAAAAAGGTATTAGAGACCAACATGGTTCATGATCAGACTGCGTGTATACGCAGGCTGATCTTGAATTATGTTGGGCTTCAAAGCCTTATGGGACATTTTTCCAGATCTGCGTTCATTTGCATTTACCCCATCTCACTCCCAAGTAAATCGTGTACAATACCATTTTTTGTACTTTTCTGCAATTGTAAACAATTAAATTTGATGCTTTTGTTTTTAATGTGTTGATTAACCATATAAATGAAATTACGTGGTTGTTAATGTGAATTTACCCACATGTAAAACGTATAGCGGAAAATGAGGAAATTACCCGTCGCAAGTAACGTCTTAATTATCCGCTATATTTTCCGAAGTCTTTATCTAGTGGGGCGTCAAAAAGCGTCATTATGTCACAATGTTTTGAAAACGCTAGAATAAAAAGAATTGTACAGCACTCTAACTGTAGCAATATGTTCAAAGGTTCGATCTAAATAATGAAAGAACTACATTGGAACTGTGTCGAGAATCGTTGCTTTTCAACGAAAACCTCATAACTGCAGCTTATTTCAGGCTGCATTTACTATTTTTTTGTTGAAAATCAGTGAAATATTCAGTGCCAGCAACTCCGTAATGAAGGGCATTTCTCCAAATTGGACAGTTTCCGTTGGAACGGTCATTGATTATGCGGCGGACTGGGTTGTTTTGTAACATATTTACAGCTAGAAGATTCGATAAAGAACCATCCTTTATGAGTTGATATTAGGCTGAATTTATTGGGATTTGTTTAATGCAAGTACGTGATTTAGACCATTCCCAAACAATAATTTGGTTTTACGTCTCTGTTTGAATACAAGTTTTGGGAAATGATTGGAACAGAAGCAGAAATGCTGATACCGAACATTCTCTCCATGCCTCAATATTTTCTGTGCTCTATCGTACACACATTCTATCTGCATTAATATTCATTTCCTTGCTTTCATCAGCTTTCAAATTAGACAGGTCTATGTTTTGGTCATTTATGAAAGGGCTTACAGCGGATTGTTCTTTTGAAACATGGCTTTTCTCAACGAAAGACTTTGACAAGCAATACAAACATCGCATTGTCTTTGTGTGTTAACGTTTAACACAATAAGACCAAAATGAAAAATGCTTGCTATAACTAGCGTTTCCCCTTTTGATAATGTTTTATGTGTTCTATTTTACACGGGTTATATCTTTATAGACATTTTTTTTTCATCTAAAACAGCTCTCAATTTGCACGTCACTATGATTTGCTTGTTTGGGAAAGAGTTCAGTTGTCTTGATGCGCGATGATAGCTCAATATTTTTGTTTTTCTGTGCTTCGTAATTGCAGATTCCAGAAACCAGAACACAATTGGATTTTATGGCATCGTTATCCACCCTGTTTGTGATAATTCAGTATCTCGGATCGTAACCAAATCGTCGCTATTCAACGAAAACCTCGTAACTGCAGCTTGTTTTAAGCTGCAGTTACGAAGTTTTTATTGAAAAGCAACGAAATGCAAAAGACAACATCCATAACGGTTACAGAAGCGAAATAACGAGACAGCGTGGGTAAATCCAATTACTTCCGGACATAACATTACCTTCTAAAAGTAGCCAATTATGTTTGACGGCGGGATAACCCAGTCATTGTGATTCGTAATAAGCAGTGTTGGGGAAATTACGTCCTGCACAGATAGATACTCGCTGTTTCCAGGACAGCATGTAACCAATAGATAAACCATGAAAACCCGTGGTTATAAGAAAAAATAACGATGCAACTTTTCAAATGTTGCTTTTCTTGTCCCTTCCTAGAACCAGAACACCAATATGATTCGTAAATTATTAATGTTATTATTTTGATTGTTCATAGAAAACAATATGGACTAAGCCGCCTTTAATTTGATTTTAGATGTAATGTAATAATGAAATAGAACCAAAGAAAACATTTATCCTCATTGAAAAGCATTACATATTTACAATGAAATAAAGCAGAAATAACGAAAAAAAGACCCATCTTTATCTTGCATTTTTAGATGTAATAAGATAAAGAAAAACCAAAAAACAATCACGTTATGAAATAATGTAACAACGAAAAACAGATAGCTTTAGTTTAGATTTCTGGACTGAAAGTTAGTGAAGAAGAAACACATGTATAACAAGTAACACATGTAAATGACAGTCGCGGTTGTGTAATTTTCGAGACACAACGCCGTAAATAAAGCAATTGAGGGTAGATGGTCGAGGTTCGTTTATATCCCTGATGTTTTATGCATAGCCTATACTACGAGGGGTGATCCAGAATTAGCGGTACTGATGCTCTAAAATCACTATTAATGTATTTTTCTTGATGCAATTTGGCATAATACAAGTACTATTTATATTTGACATGATAAGGAAATATTGGCATTGTTTTTTAAGTACGTCCATGTTGGAAGCGTGTCCATAGCAACCAAGGTACAGTTAGGCGGGGCAGGGGTAGAGTTTCTTAGCCTTTTCATATTTTATTTGTTTTTTTCAACCCTTTCTAACGCACCAATTTTACTGAGACGTTGTGGACATAAAAAGAAACTTCGTGCTATTCTATGACCAAAATTTGAATGTTATTTCTGGCTGAACGGGAAAACTATGGACCAGTTTTCTTTGGCGATAAAAGTCAACTATGACGTTGGCAGAGTATTCGAACGTACGCAATTTTTAAGTTTTGCGTAGAATGTGGATATTCCCCATTCGATACGTACAAAATACTGTAGACAAACTCATAAAACATTCTTAAGTTAGAAATTTCACTATTGTTTTGTACCGAATGTTAAAAAGGGGAAGAACATTGTAGTAGGAAAAGAAAGGGAGTAGCAGCTAGAAGAGCAGTCTGGACGCGACGTCAACTAAAGCTGTTACGGGCGTCAACACTTGATATCGCCGCTTCACCATCAAATACATTTGTAACAAGACGGACCTAATTTATGGTAGTGAGTTTTGAAAACTGAAAGATCATTTAAACATAAATAGGCACAGGCAGGCTCTGTCTGTGGATTCCATATCCGCTGAATGCAGATAATTATGGGAAAACGTGTTCGGACATTGAAGAAAATGTGGACTAAAGATTTTCGTTTAGAATCGAATTCTTTTATAATATCATAACAACAGACGAACTTAGATGCACTTGTATGACCCAGAAAGCAAGGAACAATCACGGCAACAGACGTCACCTGTCTCATCCGTAATCAAAGAAAGTTAAAATTGTTCCTTCTCATTATTGTCTAGCTTCAGTGGAATTTTAGGTATTCCTCTGTATGAAATCGGTATTGAAATGTCACAGTTTCAAGGATTTTGGTGAATTAGCTCTTGACATTTAACTGACGTTTTCTACATTCGACTAGCAATGGTTCAGGGATATATTAAGTGGGTGAATTAAACGTCACAGTAAATGTATTGCAACTGTAGGTGACTAAGTGGAGGAGTAACGTCATTATTTTAACGGTGCGAACTTGTGACGTCATCACGTTCGATGACTACCTGCCCCGCATATGCGATATATACAAAACTAGTTTTATTGTAACTTTTTTTGTTTTTGGTCCGATTTTGATGATATTTGGTGTACTGATCATTGATAAATTACAGTTTATGCTGTAAAAATGTGTTTGACTTAGATGGATTCATATTGAATTTATAAAGCCAGTACCGCTAATTCTGGATCACCCCTCGTATATAGACATTTCAACAAACAAAAAGGACGCATATTTCTATGTTTCATCTTATTGTGGGAGGGGGTCTTTTTGAGAGGATGTGTCGATGAAGTGTCATATAGCAGAAATGTGTAATGAGGGAAATGGAATCAATGATGGATACCAGTATTAGATCGTTTTTCTCAATATTTCTTGGGCGTTCTTTGTCAAAATAATGGATTAATTAAAAATGATAAAAACATTCTGTAAGATTTGTGTTTGTTTGTCTTTTTTCATGCATGTCCCTAAAATTTCAAAAAGGGACTTTTATACACCATTAAGGATCAGTTCGTCTACGTGTTGGGGTGACTCTGTCAAATATAAATCCAATCAGACGACTTTGACTGATAGGGAGCATAAAAACAGAGTTAACCGAAAACAAAATTAGGGATATCCGAGAAACACGTCTATAGTCCGATCAAGTTGTTAACCCTTTCCCAAACGACAATTTTTTGGGTGATCCACTCCAAAAACTGCCACAAAAGACAAAACGGGTGTAAGTAAAAATATAATTTGTGTAATATATGACACAGAAAACATTCAGACAAAATGAGAAACTGCTAGTTATCAGCAGTTTCTTCTTTTTTCTCAATGTTTTCCAAAGCCTATTCTCTTAAGGATGTCAAAACAGGTATTGTTCGGTAAAGGGTTAAGGCATATTTTTACAAATATACCGTTGTAAACAACACAATTTTAAGCTTATACTTTTGCATGTGATAGTTCGAGTCGTGCAGGTGTCTCACAACTTCAAGATTCAACACAACGCATACAAAATTGTTTTGAAAATTAAAACGCATAGTTATATATTACTTTTTTATACAAAGATAACATCTATAAACATGTTCTATATTATCGTGACTTGACTATAACCCCTAGCAATCACGTTTATGTTAATCTCTAGACGCAATATGATAAACAACTAGTAATAAAGACATGTTTGTGGGTAGACAGTCTTGGTATTTTTATAACCGTTATGTTTTATGCATCAACGATAACAATGCTGGAAAATCGGAATGCATAAAACAAATATACTGAGAGGCAAAAGAAAGTATACACTTTTTGTTTTTCGATATCTCTCTTAATATCCATCATATCAACTTAAAATGTTGTACTTCTCATTTCTACTTATATACAAATGATACAGTATTGTTAAAATTTACCTAAAATCGATTGATTTCCCATACTCTTGCTACATGCTGATTTTGCAAATTTTGCAAGTGCGACTTAGTGGATCGTCAAATATTGCTGTTAATCCGTATATGATTCCTCTTTTCTTTATCCCAATAAATCACAACGTTAAATTTTCTCTAACATTATAAAACAATTCTCCGTGGATGGTAGAAATCGACAAATGTGCAACTTTTTGCCATCAAGGCCCATTTTTCTGTGACGCAGCCAAATATGTAAGAAACGTTGCAATATATACACTTAGTCAGGTAGCATAGGAACATTCTGTGCAATTTTATCAAAATCCGTCTATAAATTTAGAAGTAGTCATGCCAGATAACTTACATGCATCAAGCGCCCTTTTGCCATGACGCATCGCAATATTGAAAATCACTAACGATGAACACATGGTCCTGGGTGACTATGCACGTTCTGTGAAAAATTTATTCAAATCCGTCATTCAAATCCGTTCATAAATGTAGGGATTATGTCAACGTGAATTATTGCAATAATTAATTGATTAAATCCCCTTTTTCGATGATGTTGTGCGCTATGGAAAAACCTTCGGATTGGAAGGAAGGACATATTGACGGATAGACCAAGAGGTTAACATCAAATAAACAACCACTTTCGGTGGCGTTTAAAAATCGTAATAATATATTAATCGTTTTCTCAGAAATGATGGAAAAACTAGGGTGTATACTTATTTTTGCCTCTAAGTATATTTTTGTTTAGGTTGGAGACTGGCGTATTGTATGAGTACGTTATTTAAATATCATGTGTTGTAAAAACATATAATAATGATATAAAAACAAAAACGTTAATTTAATTCATTGGACATAGTATTGAGTGAAAATGGGAAAATTTATGTGACCAGCATTATTTCGTACCCTCCCCAGTATTCTAGTCTTGGCCTTGAAAAAATTCCTGAAAATATGGGTGAAACTTTTACTCGATATTTATACTGTTTATGATTTCCAATTATCTCACCATGCTTTTATCGGCATAATTATAATCCCTCCTTTTCGTCGATTTCAAATGTCAACATACGTTGTACTTGGTTTTAATTTACGACATTTGAAAAGTGGTTAGGCATGCAACAGCGGCTCCATGCATTGACTTTCCATTCGAAAAAAAAATCAAGAAGCGACCTTGATACACCATCGGGGTTCACATTTCGTCTACGTGCGTCTGTGACTCACTCAATTATAAATCCAATCAGACGCTGTTGATTGACAGTCAGCATAAAAGCAGAGTTAACCAAAACAAATTCTGCGAAATCAGAGACATTGCCCGTCTAATACCAATACAATCACCTTTATGCAAATTTCTAGACGCAATATAATAAAGCGGTAACAATAAAGAAGTCCTCTGTGCATAGACAGTCCTAGTTCTTTCCCAAAGAAAACATCCCTGATAGAAAAGACTTGAAAATCATCGAGAAAAAAGCAACTTCTTTCTTACATTCGTTCTGTCGCCTGCAACCCCTTTCCAATTTGAATCACCCTCTTTGTCGTTTCGGAAAGGGCTAGTGTTTCGTAATCGTCATCTTTAAGCATCAACCACAAACACGGCGGGGAATCACCGCACACACAAGAAGATACAATTGTAGAAGATCTTCAATACTTTGTTAGTTGATACGTGACTGATTTGATCTGGTTATAAGGAGAGAAGGCAACAATTACTAGAGATTTTCGGACGCAATGTATCTTTTCAACGACACCATTTTAAAAAGTATATTGATATTTTGTGTGGTAGTCCTTTCTTTGTTTTCCTTTTAATCAGACGCTGTTTAGAACATCCTACATACAGATGATTAATGAATGTTTACACATTCTCCGCTTCAAACCAAATTCACATCGGTCACATGTAAAGAAAATTGCATTGAATATTTTCTGCAACTGTTGTTCCTGCCGTGCCACGTGAATCGACGCTATGATAAAGGCAATTCGACCTGAAAGTTCCTCTTACAAGAATTCTCATGAGTTTTGAAAATTTGTATGTGGTATTTTAATTCGACAGTTGCAAGAGTTACGATATTTTGCGATAACATCGACTCTATGAATGTTCTGTCAGCATCATGTGAATCGATGCAATGTCTTTAACTAAGTTGTGCGATCACAAATACATTCCTTGTATGTATGATTGCTACTCTGTAATTTAACACATACATTTTATTTCAAATTGGCAAAAGCATGTTCCAATACGCCACTCTTCATCGTAATAATGCTCAAAAATTATTTTTCGTTTTCTTCTAAGTATTCATTGATTTTTTTAAGTTGATTAAATGATATCTGTTCTACGCTATTTCTAAATTATAGAGAAACCGTGATAATTAGTTCAGAGAGGTATCATGATTAATACTCATAGATACTCGTATAAGGATTCATTCCCATGTAATTTTCTAGAAGATTTTGCAAACCATGAAAGTTAATTTATAAATGGTATCATGCTAAGAGTATTTAGCTTACGTTGCGTCGGTTAGCTTTGCCTAATTTTGTGGAAGCCAAAACAAATGACCGGACCATAATTACATCCGTACAATTGCCGTGCTTTCCCCTGATTTTATCGTCTTAACCCTTTGCCAAACGGCATTTGTTTTGACATGAGTAAATCCAGAACTACTGCTGACTACAAAGCGAATAGGAATAAGATAGCACTTATGTACAAACATATTTCTTGCACTGAAATATTGAGACTGGATGACAAAATGCTTGTTATTTTCTTCATGTGCTTTTTGGTCCTCCAATCTAGCTATTTGTGGCACGTCAGACCTAGGCCTTGTTTGGGAAAGGGTCAAGCTTCTAGATAATAGACATAAGAACTCTCGTGACATTTTTACGACAAAGCTTTTCAGTAATAGATTTTTGTACCCACGTTTTACGACTTTTCGTAAATGAATCCGCCAATCCTTGCTCTATGAAGTACAACACCAATCAATGAAGTCCGTTACTTTTTCGGCTTCCATGATTTTAGTACATGTACATTTTCCGTGCTCTGCTACAATATTTTTCGCTTTCATCGAAAACCTCGTAACTGCAGCTGAAAACAAGCTGCAGTTACGAGGTTTTCGTTGAAAAGCGACGATTTGTTGACTTTAATTTAGGCATCAAACATTAGCCTATTCTTAGAAAACGACTTACTGATGATAACTTACTTCGAGTGCAATTCAATTGGGAATCAGTATTAGAAAATTATGATTATGTACGATATACGGCATCCAAAGATGACGGTTGGACAGTAAGTCTTTGAATATGCTGTCTTTTATGTCACCTTCAAATGAACGCAAGTTTTATATCAGAAATAAAAAGTTGTATACGACTTTCAACTCTCTCCTAAAATATTATTTCCTTATAAAGTTAAGTCACAATTACTGATGCTTTCTATCATGCTAAGACACAAATCTCTTTGATGTATGTTTGGCCATTGACCGGCGGTATGAATAAACTATGCATAAAGGCGTGTGTCATGTCAAATAAAACAAGTTATACCTTAACAATACAAAAGATTCCCTTCCCTTCTAATATTCTTGTCAACCAACGCCTCCTAAATAGAATTTACAATGTGTTATTACAACGATTTGATATCCAAGAAACGTATACACACCAGATTGCTGTCACCATGGAGAGCAGGTACTAACAAGGGCATACATGTATCGAAAGATGACGCGTGCAATGGTAAGGCCATACTTTTTCATGTTTATACAAAGCAGCAAAATTAACAACTACGATCGTTTTATTCTTGGTACGTCTTTCGCCGTCTTAGCCTCTGTCGGTAAAAGGGCGTTGTTCGAGTATTGTCAATGGAATACATCATCGCTTTTCAACAAAAGACTCGTAACTGCAGCTTGTTTTAAGCTGCAGTTACGAGGTTATCGTTGAAAAGCAGCAACATAAAGTAAACCAAATAGGGAAAAATACATAAATTAGCATTGCTACCTTATCCCATTCAGTAGCGATTGTCCATAAATCTACGTTGGTCGAGTACCAAAATACAAAAGAAATCATTAATGGTAATTGATAACCTTTAATGGTGGGTGATTGTATACAAAGGTTCACACACGTACATCTGTGTCCACACTAAACAGCTGACCAGAAAGGTTGTGACCTTTGTACGTTTAGACTTATCGACTAGAATTTTTTATTGTCTATACCAATAAATATTTCCAAAACGACAAATGCTCGGACTACCCAATGTTGTTATGATGCTAAAACTTTCAAGTATTGGTGCCTTTAAAGTGACATTTCAGAATTTTTTGTCATAAATTTTACTTTTATTTTTATCTGAAAGAGCATATTTCCTTATGAAAATTCTGAAAATTTCAAGTCAAAATATTGCGCCGTTTACGAGAAATTTATATTTTTGTGTTAAAATTGAACAAATTGTTGTGGACAACAGTTCGGATTTATATGCAATTTATCGATTATGTCTCAACTTTAAATGCGTGTTTCTCGCTTATTGGCAACAACTTCAAAAAACCAATAGTATTTATACTCATTAGAATAACCAATCTTGGCATTGAAACATACTTTAAAAAATTGAAATCGGAATGAAATGTCCCTTTAATGATAGTCCTTCATCTTTTCAACTCGGCCATTTAGATTTCCCAAATACACTTTCTTTTCAGCTCCACTTGCCAGATGCCAGCGAGCTTTTATCATTGCGTTGTGTCCGTTGTGCGTCCTTGGTTGCGTCCGTGCGTGCATCCGTTAACTTTTCATTTAAAAGTCCTCTCCTCTGAAACCAATGGACCAATTTTGACCAAACTTTGCAGGAATGTTCCTTAGGTAACCATTTACTTAAATTGTTCAACGAATTGTGATTGGTCCATAAATGTGGGCGTGGCAGGGAGGGGCGTATCAGACTTTGGAAACGCAAGAAATGAATTCTTTAAAAGTCAACCACTTGATCAATTTTGACTAAAATTGGCAGAAATTTTCCTTTGGTGACCAATTACTTAAATTGTTAGCGAAGTTTTTTTTGTCCATAAATGTGGGTATGGTAGGTCGGGACTTATCAGCATTGGAGAAATCAAGAAATAATTCTTCAAAAATCAACCAGTTGGTCAATTCAGACCAAACTTTGCAGAAAGGATCCTAGGTAGACCCTTTTTAAGATTTGGCATTGCGAGGCATATTAGAAATCATGAGATAATTCTTTTACTTTAGCCAGTGTAACCATTCAGGCCCTCTTGGGCATCTTGTTTTCGTCTTAAAACGGAAAGGTATAGGAAACATATAGTGCAAAAAGAAAGATTCGGTATTTATTACTTTTCCCTTGATTAATTTATTCTTATTGAGCCACACATTTTAAGTTTTTATTTACATTTAATTTGACATCAGAATGTCCCTTCTATATGGACATGTTTACGATTTTATAGATGAAAAGGGTCAAGAACATGCACCATGTAGCAGCTGGACATGGATGAAATCAATGTTTGAGCAAAGATCTATTAAAATGGGTCTTTACAATATATTGGATGATCGACCTTCCAGATCAGCCTGTTGCTAAATATAGTATAATTGGGGTCCTTTTTGACAGCCTACATCTGGTTCAGATGGTGGCTACTAAGGGACCCCTTTCTAGATCCCGGTTTATATCTTATTTTTTGCTGGCTGAAGAAGGATCAATCTTGAGCAGTATTATTTGTGTCAAGTTCAATGTCTCTCCGTGGTCTGTAGTTTAATAATGAGGAACTTGAAATACAAGCTACAGACAATAAACCCTTGAAACGCTTAGCCTTACCTTATCATGCAATCACAAAACTATATCAGAAGACAATTATGTCAAAATTGGTGACTCGAATTATTCAAGGAATATCGTAGAAAAAGGCTAACCTGTGTGTTCATTTAATCCCAAAAAGACATGGTTTTGACGTCTTGACCTCTGATAGAAAAGGTTGCGGCAAACATTAATGAAAAAAAAGAAAATGCTCCTTTTGCCTCAATATTCTCCAAGCTATATGATGCACAAATCCAAACCTTATCAACACCCAATTTCTCATCTGCAGCAGCTTTCAAATTGGAGTACCCTAATGCTTCGTCGTTTTGGAAAAGGGTTAATACTCTTCGTAATGGAATTTAAAATTTAGCATGGTAAGCGTTTGGAATTTATCCCTTCACCAAACAAAACCTTTTTTTGACATTTCTAACAAAAATGCGAAAATATCGAGAGAGAGAGAAAGAAGAATATTTCTCACTTTTCCTTAATATTTCCTATGCTATAATATACGCAAGCTCCATTTCTGTTATCATCCATTTTCTCATCTGCGTCTGATTTCAAAATAAACAGTGTAAAATTGTGCTATTTGGTAAAGGGTTAACGTTACAAGACATTGAAAGACATACAGAAATTCAGTCGTCTAGCCAGTAAGGTTTAGTATAGCGCAATATAAATGCCCTGGCAGAGCATCTCACACTAAATGATAGAGCTGCTCTGCCGGGTCATTTATCGTGAGCTATAGCGAAGTAAAAAGATGTTTTTAACCCATTACCACACACTGACTCTTTTTGACTCCCCAAAAGATAATGGCTTTGGAAAACTTTGTGGAAAATGAAGAAATTGCTTGTGACAAGCAATTTCTTCATTTCCCACAATGATTTCTACCCAAAATGATCAACAGATTTTGAATTTCATTCACTTGAATTTGTCGTCTGCAATGTCTTTGAATTCGGAACACCCTAAATTTTTGTCGTTTGGGAATGGGTTAACAGCCCTGTATAACCCTTCTCTGTTATTGTAATTTTCACGCTTTATGCGGCAGTATGGAGTAAGATCGACCTGCATATTCGCTCAATCTGATGAAATTGTATATTGCACGACTGTTTTAATACAACATAACAGAAAGAAGAAGGAAATAAATTCAAAATTGCATCTAGTTCAGTATAGTAGTAAAGTAAAAAGTAGCTTTGAAAGGCCCTACCTAACCCTTCGCGGGTATAGTATTTCAAATGAGACCAGGGACCACATGTGTTTTTTATTCACTAACCGTGGGATTGCCTCAAAATAAATAAATAAGAAACTGAATACCCCAAAACATGTATTTTCTTCCCAAAAATGTGTGCGTTTAAGATGTGCAGTGATGTTTAAAGTGGATTTAAAGTGGATTTAAATGGTGATGTTGGGATTTTTATTTTGGCGCTGATTTTTGTCATAGTGGGTAAGTTGCAGAAGTAAAGATAACAGGGGATAATAGCTATTCATTTTAAAAACCCTTTCCCAAACAAGACCAGGTTTTAACGTCCTTAAGGGAAAAGGCTAGGGAAAACATTGAGGCAAAAGAAGAAAGTGCTGATAATCAGCACTTTCTCCTTTTGTCTCAATATTTTCTGTGCTATATTGTACAGAATATTCCATTTTAGTTACTTTAATGTTGTCGTCTGCAGCAGCTTTGAATTTGGACTACCCTTAAATTTTGTCGTTTGGGAAGGGGTTAACCTTAAAATGCAATATTTCATTTACTGTTCACCTAACCACATGCTATGGGTACTCATTATAATCGTCTCATCGAGACGTTTCAAATGAGTTCCCACAACATTGGGTTTGAATTTTGAATATCTAATTTAGATCGCCTTTACCCCTCTTATCTGTAGCTTTTAAGTTGATTCTGATGCATGTCTAAAATATAAACACAAATAGTTCTCTTTTAAAGCTTTATTGGAGCAAAAGAAGTGCGTATTGTTTGAAATGACAGCTCTTGGAGACTAGACAGAGAAACGAAGAAACGAAAAGATCAATCATGTAAATTTAATTCTGTTGCAGTATATGAACAGTGTTCTTTGTTTTGATTTACTCTTCCGATAAATATTTTCAATAGAGAACCCAAAATAAGGCAGTTTTAGAAACATATCAAAGAAAAAGACCCCAATAGAATGATTCGGCATCTGCCCATGATCTTGTCCCATATTGATCCAAAAGGTCTTTAAGGACAGATCCTCCAGTTGTTACTGCGCAACTTACTGCGCATATCCTAAATAACGAAATCTGGCTGTTTCAGTAATTGGCCTTTTCAGCAAATGTATTTTGTACATTTAGTTAATGTTTGGTTGATAAATGACAAGACCCTTTTCGGTTATTTCCATTTTGGTCAATTAAAGTGTAATAGTACTCGGATGGTACATTTCGCTTTCTGTTACGCGTTCAACATATGGCGTTAGTGATAGGAAACGAAGCAACAAAAAGCAAGGTGGTGTCGTTATGAGCTAGTCCGCTTCAGATGGACACAAAAGGCGACACTTCTTATTATCTAAAGATGGTAATAAAGAAGAAAATGGATAAAAGTAGTGAAACAATTTCGGACAGAGCTGCAAAAAGTAAACCAAATTTTACTTATAACTAAGAAAAACGCTTGGTTTGATATATTTTTCTTTTTTTGTTTTTGTAGGTATAACCAAGCACTATGTCTACACAAAAAAGAAAAAAATTCTTACCGCTGGAATATTTTTTATTATCGGAAACGTTGCGAAAAAGAGCAATTTCAGCTACTCTTGAAATGATATTTTAATAAAAATTTCAAAATCATCACTAAATTTTCCCAAATTGATACTCATTTAGACAGAATAAAACATATTGAACACAATAAAGACTTATTTATGCAATCCTAGTCATTTCGAACATCTTTTTTGTGGGTATTTAAGTGACACCTCATTTTTGTGATTTTAGACAAGAGTAGTCTCCCTTGAAATCCAATAACTTTTTACTTCGCTTGGTGACCTATAGTTTTTAAGTCATTTTTTTACTTCTCATATATTTGAATATCAATACAGAAAAAATAAAAAAAAAAATCTTACCGTAGGAAATAAATGGAGGATCTGTCCTTAAGGGTCGCTTTTCCAATACCTATCGAAATATTGTTAGAAACTTGACCAAAATATTGTGGGTATAATAATAGCTTATTTAGCAGAACTTTATGATGGTCACAGTTTGTTAAACCTTTCCCGAACGATAATTTTTAAACTAGTCTAAATTAAAAAAACAATGAAGGCAGCAAAATCAATCGAATTTGGCAATAATCTCTTATTCGATGTGAAAAAGAAATCAATCCGGTAATCAGCTATTCCTTCTCTTTCCTTGGTGTTTTCCATAGTTCTTTCTCTGTCACAAGACAATAGAAGCGAAAACTATTTAGGGAAAAGGGTTAATGTGAGATGCTGTTTTGAATATAAACAAATATTTAAGGTCATTGCAGTTGTTTGCTCATCGACTCGAGAAAATCCATTTAGTTATAGTCAGTTGAACAAGACGTAAAGAAGCATATTATCGCTTTTCAACAAATCCTCGTAATTGCAGCTTGTTTTAAGCTGCAGTTACTAGTTTTTAGTTGAAAAGCGACGATATTAACTAAGACTTTTCGGTGTTTCGATTCTTAACCCTTTCTCTCGACTCTCAAACAAGACCTAGATTTGACGTCCTAAAAGGAAAGTCGAGGACAATGTTGAGAACAAAAGAAGAAAATGCCCCTATTACATTAATATTTTGAATCTATAACCAAGAACACACTGAGACCTAAATAGAAAATGCTGGGTGTTACATGTAGCATTTGCTTCTAATGTCTAAATGTTTTCAAAGGGATTTTCTCTGAAAGACGTTAAAACCACGTATTACTATATAAAAAGGTCAACATGAAGAGTTTGAAATTTAAAAGGATGCTAATGGACTGCAATTAGAGCAAACTTGCGATGTAAAACATTCTAATATGAATAGAGGGTAAAAAGATCGAACATGACTTTGCATCTATTTCCTGAGTGGGGATCATAATTGTGAAAAATTGAAGGAAAACTGAGTTTTAAAACGCATTTGAAATGACAAAATAAGAAGAAAATATAGATGCTAATTCCTTCGATACAAAGTAGGGCAAAATATTAAACGCGAATCTTTTCCTTATTGGAGCACTATAACGCATGGGAAAGCTTAAAGAGACATTTCATTCCATTTTCAATTTTTTAAAGTATGTCTTGATGCCAAGATTGGTTATTCTAATGAGTATAGATACTATTAGTTTTTTAAGTTGTTGCCAATAAGCAAGAAACACACATTTAAAGTTGAGACAAAATCGATAAATTGCATATAAATCCGAACTGTTGTCCACAACAATTTGTTCAATTTTAACACAAAAATATAAATTTCTCGTAAACGGCGCCATTGTTTGACTTGAAATTTTCAGAATTTTCATAAGAAAATATGCTCTTTCAGATAAAAATGAAAGTAAAATTTATTACAAAAAAATCTAAAATGTCACTTTAAAGGGAAAGTAAATTAGAATTTAAATATATGCTAATGGACCGCCATTAGAGTTGTGAATGAGCAATTTTACATCTTTAGCTCTTCCTAACCAAGGCCTGATTTCTATGTTCCATATTTTTTTCTTTCTTTGAAAACTTTGAGACAAAGGAGAAAATGCTGATTTCCAGATTTCTTTCCTTTCTCTCAATATTTCTTATAACGTTTTCAGAGAGTAACGAGACTTTTTGTTTTTGGGAAAAGAGTCAACTTATTACCAGACGGAGGTTTGACATGTCCAAATTCGAAGATGAAGCAGACGAAAATTTTGAGTAAATGAGGTGTTGTTTGATTTTCTTTTTTTTTTTTTTTTTTGGGGGGGGGGGGATCTTTTTGGGGTATGAAACATTATGGGAAATGAAAAAATGCTTGCCACAAGCAATTTCTTCATTTCTTTACGATGTCTTCCAAATCTGCGATCTTATGAGGAGTTAAGAGTTTTAATGTGTGCGAACGGGAAAATTTATGAAGTAGTAACAATGAAGTCACAATGGACGCAGTAGGTCGTATGTTGTAATATAAGAGTGAAATTTATGAGACTGTCATTATATACTGGGTCAAAAAAGAAAGTGCACATACGTCTACTTAATTTATCTACGTAACGGCTGCGATTAACTCCACAAAACTTCTACACGATGTTAAGCTATCAACTTTCTCATGTCTATTGACATGGCAAGCAACTTTGGGTGATTACATTGTCTGGCAAATCGCCAAACGTTGATAGCACCTTTTTGCGCGTGGTTATCAAAACAAACGTTTTATGATAACGTTTATTGTCTTAAATCTACATTCAACGTGTATAAAATCTAAATCTAACACAAAATTTAAAATTGCTGAATAGCCAAGTTGATACGTCTTGGTAAACACGACATATTTCACACGTAAGTTTTGCTAGTCTCTTGAACCGGCGTAAAAAGTGTCGTTTCGTCTAAATGACATCGTTCTTAAATTAGGCGTTTTCAATCATTTTTCAAAAAACAAAGGAAACATTTTGATAGGCTTTGGTCTGCTATCCCGAATGCAGCAATGACTACACAAGACCGTTACATGACGTTGACACCCTTACGTCAACGTTTCAAAACTACACCAATTATGGCGATTCAGTAAAGCAAAGTTTAAAGGGACATTTCATTCCAATTTCATTTTTTACAGTATGTCTTGACGCCAAGATTGGTTATTCTAATGAGTATAAATATTATTAGTTTTTTTTTTTTTTTTTTAAGTTGTTGTCAATAAGCGAGAAACACACATTTTAAGGTGAGACATAATCGATAAATTGCATATAAATCCGAACTGTTGTCCACAACAATTTGTTCAATTTTAACACAAAAATATAAATTTCTCGTAAACGGCGCAATATTTTGGCTTGAAATTTTCAGAATTTTCATAAGGAAATATGCTCTTTCAGATAAAAATAAAAGTAAAATTTATGACAAAAAATTCTGAAATGTCACTTTAACATGTGTAAGCAACACTGAAAATCGACAAAGGCAGATAGACGGCTCATAAGAGATTGGAGACCATATGTTTATCACATTATCATAATGCCTAAATCTTACGTTACGCCTGCATTTGGGCACATCGTCATCGGCATGGGACGCGTGAAAATTAGTAATGAGGGCGGTGTAGGGCCGAACATCTCTTCCGCTTTCGCAAAATTAAGGGGCTAGTTTTAAAGAATTTGCAGGACGTGGAATTCGTCTTGCAATATGAACGCAATGGAATTCCAAACGATAAAATGAAACGTTATGTTCGAACAGTGAGACCACAGATGTTTGCCGTCATTCATTGAATACCTGTCACAATAGAAATTGAAGCAGAAATCCCAAGAAATTGGCATTATTTAATCTCCTCACGTTCGTCAGCGAGTTCTGTGAATTTCGAAATTGACCCCTATCTCAAACACCTTAAGAAAACACAAGTTAAATACCATTTCACACAATTTAAAAAGACACCTACTTATAGGCAATTGAATTATCTTTAATTTGATACCAATATTATAATATCAATATTTAAAATTACGATATAAATTCCAGTTATTCTCTGTGCACTCTTTCTTTTTCGACTAAGCATAGTAAAACATATTTGCGCTAGGAAAAGGGACAGTACGACAACACATATTTGAAACATTATGGATCTACGCTATCAATATATCTTGACCAGATCCATGTTGGCCGCTTACAACAGAAAACGGCTATGACGAACACAGAAATAGCAGAGGATAGCATTGATCTTGATTCAAAATTAAACTCGGGTACATTTTGATCTGATTTTATAGGGGTCTTAAATGTGTTATATATTGTCCTCTTGTTCATATCAAAGCTTAGCAATTGTTATTTCTCAGTTTAACAGAAACATGATATGTCAAAGAATATACAGTCGACACTCGTTTTGTCGACATCGGATAAGTCGAATTTTCGCTTAAGTCGAAGTACAAATCTGGTCCCGTCCTCATCAATGGACATGATTTTTTCAAACAAAATAATTTTGAAATCAATATAGCTATTGAAATATATACTAGAGGAAAGAAGAAACGCAACGCCTATTTTTTGTTATTTCTCTTAATTCTTTTATGTTATTGAGTCAAAGTTGTTACTGATTATTACTTGGAACTTTATCTTGATATTGATCTTTGTATTTACGTTAGATCATGTCTTATGTGTGAGAAAACGTCAAAATAGACGTTTACACGTTTTTCACATGCAAACCTTTAAATATCCAAACTTTACATAAAACTCTTTTGATTTATGTAGATGCACGTCGATTCGACAAAAGACAAAAAAATTCGTTTGGATTTTATCCCTCATTTCATTATGTGACTCATTTAAAGACGTCGTCCTGTAGCAAATTGTGATGTTAACGAATGGAACATCTCAACCCGCGATTGCTGCTGACTTTGGTGTACATCGGTTGACAAAATATTTGCTTGAGATAACGTCTTAGAACAAACAGAACAACTGCCAGTCGCCGGAAAAGCGGTCTTCAATGTCTAACGTCCCGACGTCAGGACCATAACGTTAGCTCATTTTTGCCAACGGAAACGAATTCTCTTATCGAGAAAATCTGTTGATGCTATTCATGGACATTACAGCAATAAAATTTCAGCCAGGAATCGTGAACCTCAGTTTGGATTGCGTGCAAGAACGCATTTAACGTTGACGCCAAACAGCTCTAATTTAAACGCATATTGATGAGACGTAGAACCTGTGACCTTGATGAAATTTTGACACTAGAAGGTCAAATTGTGAAGTTTTACTATGTATTGAAAAAAGTACTCGAATGGGGGTGATTTTGAGAAAAACAAAAAACAAAACGTATACTCAAATTAATTTTTTGTTGCGTTTCTTTTTCCTTTAGTATAGTAGGAAAAGGATAGAAATTGCTCGAAACGAGCAATTTCTTTCCTTTTCCTACAATATTTCAATAATAATCATACTTGATTACTTTCAAAAACGGTCAAATATAAACTTAATCGAAGCCGAACAAAATCGGATGAGTCGAACTCCGGATAGGTCGAAGTATTTTGACGGCCCCTCCGACTTCGACACAACGAGTTTCGACTGTATCACTCTTTAGAAGATACAATAAGCCCATCTTTATTGTAATGATGTCGTTTGTGTGCAAATATGAAAACGTCATTCAGTGTGTAATTGGGTGCGTATAAACGAGCTGCTGCATGTGTGGGTGGTTGAAAAAATGAGTGATCGAGCAATCGACTATTTGATTGAGTGATAGCAAAAGAAATGAGAAAATTGGAAAACAAGAAAAGAGTTGTATCAGGTAGAGAATGGGGTAGATAAAAAAATTGGAAGAAAGAAACGAGGAACAGGGGAAACAGAGGACGTGGCGTTCAGAGGGAATGGCGATTTTGACCAATGAACAGAAGAAAGTAGGTCTTTCGAAATTATTTGAGCCCAGGATCTTGTAAAAGGTCACTTAAGACTCGTGAGCCAAACATGGTTCTAGATCAGACTGCGTTTACACGCAGTCTTACCAGGCACCATGTTTTTCTCCAAAAAAGCAAGCGTATGAGAGCAGCATAGATCCCAAACAAACTGCATCTATCCATAGGATAATCTTGAAACATGGCTGTCTCAAATGCATTAGGAACCCTTTTTGCAGATCATGGCTCCTTTTCATTTGAAGTGGTCATGAGAGGCGATCAATTAGAGTGATGTCGAGATGTGAAATACTTCAAAATTGTTATACAAATGTACGAAGTAGGTATAGTAAAAACTCAATGGGACGTATTTAAAGGCCGTATAGAAATCTAAGATACAACGCCTGATAACTTTCCCTAATGTCATTTAAAACACTTTTCATTTTTTATCGTTTTAACGTCGAGTATTGTTTGTACCCATGTTACACTGTGTTAAAAAAATACAACAAATTGTATACTAGACAAAAATGCAATAGAGCTACATTGAACATTTTGAAATGAGATAAATTGCTCATTTAATTAAAGTAGGTGAAATAACATAATATATCTTTATTGAAGCGATGTATTATGTTGAAGTCCACATTGGATTCTAGGCCAATCCAGGCAGATCCGGAATAGGTCTAGTCCAAACTGAACTAGTCTGGACTAGTCAAGATTAAAATTCTAATATGGTATATTCAGAATCCTGGATTGATCTAGTATGGAATTCAAAACTGGCTAGGCAGATGTAGAATGTGCCTAAGCTACTTTTTGGAATCCATTGCTTAATTGAAACTAAATAGACATCTGGTCATGTTAATAATCTTACATCCTGGCCCAGAAAGCTCAGTTGGTAACACCGGAATCTATCAATTCAGGGGTGTGAGCTTGAACCCCGGTTCGACCAGTGTCCATTTTGACATTTGACAAAAGTAATTTGTCTCTCACAAACTGATGGGGATCATCTATGTGATGGAACAGCTGCAGGCTCGGTTTGGATATTATGGTGGTACTTGTGAGAAAAACACCAGAAATCCACGGTTAGCTGCTCCAGCCGCCGCGATATGACCAAACAAACTGAAAGAATCGTTCAACCCAAATCAATCAATCGCTTTTCATAATAAATCAAAACAAACGCAGAAAATTGTTAATAATCTGTTTTTCTTCTCTGTCAACTATTTTTTCGACTAATAAGGATCAACAAAGTTGAAAAAGTTAAGGTAGAATACCCGTAATGTCGCCGTTTTGAGATGCATAAAACATCGGCTTTTTAGCTCACCTGAGCACGAAGTGCTCAAGGTGAGGTATTGTGATCGGTCTGTTGTCCGGCGTCCGTCTGTCTGTCCGTCCGTCCGTCCGTCCGTCCGTCCGTCCACAATCATAAAAAAATCTTCTCCTCCTAAAGTGCTGGGCAGAATTGGATGAAATTTCACAGATATGATCCTTGGGTCATCCTTTTTCAAAATACTTCAAAGAATTGGGATCGGGGTCAGAATGGGCTCAAAAAGTAGGTCAATAGGTCAAATCTTATTTTTGCTTTAGGAGTCACAGTATTAGCTCAATCATTGTGAAAGTTGACCAGAATCTTTGTCTTGATGATATCTAGGTCATTTCAAAAAGTAGGTCATGCCAGGTCAAAATGTAGGTCACTAGGTCAAATGATTGAAAATCCTTCTTTTTGCTCTAAAAGTGCTACCTTTGGCTCAAATCTTGTGAAAATTGCTCAGAATGTTTTTTGTGGATATCTAGGTTCTGTTAAAAATTGGGTCATGTGAGGTCAAAAATGAAGTCACTAGGTCTGTTTGATAAAATCCTTCTTTTTGCTCAGAAGTGCCCATTTTTGGCCAAATTATTATGAAAATTGCTAAGAATGTTTTATTTTAATGATATAAAGGTCATGTAAAAAGTTTGTCATGCAAGGTCAAAAACTAGGGCACAAGGTCAAATATCAAGAATTCCATTTATTAGTCAAGAAGTGCCAACTTTGACTAAAATCTTGTTAAATGGTTCAGAATGTTTTTCTTTTGGATATTTAGGTCCATTTAAAAAGTTTGTTGTGTGAGGTCAAAAACTAGGTCACAAGGTCAAAGGTAATGAATCCCTTCTTTTTGCTGTGGAAGTTCCAATTTTGGCTCAATTATTTTGAAAATTTCTCAGGACGTTTATTTTGATGATGTCTGTACTCTGTAGGTTATTGAAAACTTGGGTCATGCAAGGTCAAAAACTGGGTCAGTGGGTCAAATCTTGTTTTTGCTGTAAGAATTTATTACAATATTTGCTCAATCATTGTGAAATTTGTTCAAACCATCACTTTACAAGCAAAGAAGCCCTATGTTGTGGGGTTGGGAATTTTCAAGGGAGGAATTCAGACAAATTCATTTTGACCAGGTATCAGCTTACAGCAATCATTGATATTTAAAGTAAATAGTTAGACTGTCTAAAGTCAATAATAGACCGTCCAAAATAAATAAAGGGCTGTCTTATCTGATAATGGGGCTCTTATCTGATGAAGGATAGAGCTACAGATAATCTTAATGTCTTAACTCTTTCATATGATGTCCCTATTAAAAAAGGCTTGGGGAATTATTGAGTCAAATGAAGAAAAGGCTGATAATCAGCATTTTCTCATCTTGCCACGCTATTTCAAAATTGAACAGTCTATTTCTTTTCTGTCTGGTAAAGATTAAGCCCTTTCCCAGCCAAGGTTTAAGCCCTTTCCAATTGTTTCAGAACAGAAAGTCCTTAGTTTTATGCCTTTGAATTTGGCAAAATTGCCATTGTCATTCTTTTATATTCTTCTAATGTTATAAGATTGATTTCATGGTCTTGCCAGTATCTCAACTATGAATTCAGGTGAGCGATCTAGGGCCATCTTGGCCCTCTTGTTTCAAGTGGTGTCGTTACGTATCCGAACATTTTCGAGCGCGGTTGTAAACATTCGGCGGTGCAGAGTTATACCGCCGAATGTTTTCGATCGCGCCCGAATATTTTCGACGTCGCGCGAATTTCATTAGGGGCATTCTACTTTAAGAGGGAAAGTTTGCCATCGCATTGTTTTCTTTTGTCACTTCCTATAACATATAACGTTCGCTCCAAAACGGATATTGTCTGGGAAGGGTAAAGAACGAATAGAAAGAGCGATTGGCAAATTATCCAACAAATTATATCGCCTTGCATACTACCACCAGGGTGCAAGTATGCGCGTGTTTCATTTTGGAATTTTAATAAGCTCATTCAATTAACCCTTTCCAAAACATCTTACATTCGTCGGTGGATGTAGCCGTTGTAGATGCGACGGCACTGATTCGACATTGATAAAATGTATATACAATATGCGTTAAATAACACGAATTATTACGGCAAATTGAAAAGAGTGCCGGTAATCAGCATGTTCTTCTGTTGCCCCAAAACTTCCCAAACGTTTTGCTTTATAGAAATCACAACAAAGATTCGTCTATGAAAGGTTCAACCATTTCCAAAACGGCAAACATTATTACGTCAAAGTAGCCGACGAAATGGATGCTTGTAAAGATTGTGCTAAAATGAAAATACAATTTGGAGCCAAATTGAGAATATGTTGGTTATTAAGGTATCCAACCCCTCAAAAGCATCAAAGAGCCAGAGGCGAAATTAGAAAAGTGGAAATAATTCCTGAACTGTGTTACATTTCCATTCCAAATACAAACATAAGCATTTTGCACGGTGTAGAATTTAATTTTGAATTAATGCACACTTATGAAAATATTTGAAAAAAAAAATGTGAGAAATTACCTCCCTTGCATATGAATATAGAGTAAAATAATATTTGTAAATCATTTTCTTCTTGAAGCATAATCTTGAAATCCGGAACGGTGAATCAACTTTTTTGAAGTTTATTTACAAGTGTGTGAAATTTTATGCATTTCGTATGGCTAGAAAGTGTAGATTTTTTTCAGGGTCTGTAAACCTTAATACTCTTCTTTTCCAAAATGTTACTCCTAGGCACGCCAAAATCTAGTCTTGTGTGGGAAATGATTGAGATGCATTCATAAAAGTAAATAAGATCTTAAAGGGGGGGTTTCCATAAGGCCATTTTCCTGGGACCTAAATTTTCCAATGAATTTTTTACCACAAATAGATACATAAAGGGGACGTGTTTTGCCGAAAAGTATGAATCGAACGGACCTTTTGTTTGGTGTATATTGTATATTGAAAGTGGGTGGGGTAATTCTTTTCAGGCGCTACCCAAGGTTCTTATAAATCAATTTTCTATCTAAATGTAAATAATTGGCAAATTGTGGACAACAGACGAAACTGTCCGTAATAGTTTATTTGTAGTACTTTTTTTGCTGAGGCCAGCTATAATTTAAGCAAATTAAACATTTCTGCCCTTCTGTATGAAAGAAAGTCAGAAAAAATGTATTTTGTTATTTATTCCACAATTTGTCATGGGTTTTCGTGCATTCAAGGGCCCGTAACTCTTTTAACCGACTAGCTATCAGAAATTCCTCATAATTTTGCAATAACGATTTATCAACAAGTTCTCACCTAAAATATTATTCCATTATGTCGCTTTATAAAAACGTGTTGATGTTTTGCCCAAAGTTGGGAGATGAAAATATACAAAAAATTGGAAAATTACATAAAATTCCAAATATTTTAATATTTATAATAAGCAAGCCAATGGATTTAATGTCATCTTAACATGGGCTCATATACAAAACATAATGTTTTAAAAAAATCGCCAATTATTTACATTTAGATAGAAAATTGATTTATAAGAACTTTGGGTAGCGCCTGAAAAGAATTACCCCACCCACTTTCAATATACAATATACACCAAACAAAAGGTCCGTTCGATTCATACTTTTCGGCAAAACAGGTCCCCTTTATGTATCTATTTGTGGTAAAAATTTCATTGGAAAATTTAGGTCCCAGGAAAATGGCCTTATGGAAACCCCTCCTTTCGGTCGTAAATTACAACCTATCACCAGGCTGATTGTAAAAGATTACTTTATGTTTGATCATTAATTAAGAAATGTAATTATTTTGCACGTGCGCAGGTGTAAAGTTTCGATTCTATGGATAATAATTTCTTATCGAAGAGAAATGAAACCTATATAGTATAAGCTATCAGAAATACCATTAACCTTTATCAAAACGACAAAGATTTAGAAAGTTTCAAAGTGAAAACTGCTTGTAAAAATAGCGCAAATAATTATCGGAATCATAATTTAAACGTAAACAAAAGTGGCATAGAAATATCTTTAAGGGGAAAAGGGAATAAATTTAAATTAAACAATGTACAGATCTTGCATTTTTGTCTGTCAAAAAAAATAAGAAGCGGACATTATGAACTTAAAATATCCCAATAAGAGGATAACTGCAATTGTTAATTTCATTGACCTTAGGGTAGCCTACCCATAATCACACGACGGCGGAATTATTCGGGCGTGGTCGAAAACATTGGGCGATTGGCCGAATGTTTACGACCGCTCCCGAATAGGTTCGAATACTTAACGACGCATCTCGAAAAAATCCGATGTTTTGTGAATCTCAAAGTGGCCACATTACGGGTATTCTACCTTATAATAGGCCATACAAATTTGAAATTACTCTCGTCACAGTCGAAAAATTATATTTTTCATCAAATATGAACATATCATTTTCCTGCTATTGAATGTTTTGCATCAAAGTATTTAGATATTGAAAATCCATTTCCATAATAGTATGTTTTGACATTCCCACCATAAGACCACCATGAACCTATTATTACCCGTCTTAATTACTATTTTGACATAATAGAACGAAAATATGGGTCAATTAGAAACAAGCTGGTACCTGAGAAAAATTACGTTTGTAGCATTTGTGACCAGATCAACTCCAGATCAAGGTGTGACTCAGTGTCTTCGGCATCACTTTTATTGTATTAACCAATATTTCTTTTATTGTCTTTAGGCGAACTACATTATAATCCATCTGATTGGACGAACATACGTCTCGGCCAATCGGATTAATTGTCATGTATTACTTAAGGTATCGATATATTGAGAATTCGACCGGTTGGCGAAAAACACCCATAATGTTGTTTTATCAACTGCTTCATCTGTGACAGTATTTCAGGTAGAATTAATTTACGCCATGTTGATCTAGACCCATTTTTGTCTAATATTCTATAAGGTTCCGTTTAAGATATTAGCTCAACTTTTTTGCTCTAACATATTGGTGAAGTAGATATGTCTGTATACACAACATTGAAAATGTTAGCGTTTCAGCAGACGGGTTTATCGACCATTTACAGAATTTAGTTAGTAAAAAGACGACGTAAGTTCCCAGATGTAAATTTATCTTGATAAACACTGGAAATTAAATGCCGTCATTCTCAATTTGTCCCGTCGTTTTTCATTTAGAATTCTTAAATGTCCTTGACGTTAGAGAAATGTTTCCTCTTTTTAGTATCGTAGACGGATGAAGTAGTCTTAATAATCATTTTTTGTGAGAACGAACTATGTGATTCAGTAGCGCAAGAGTGGTCTATTATTTACAATGCAATTAAAAAAAGTATTAAACTTGTTTTCGGCTACTAAATTTAGTTTTTGTGTCTGAGGCAACCTATATATCTAGCCAATCTTTCTATCTGTCAGTTGGAATTTCATTTCACAACTAATAAATTCTGGAATTATCTTGTTTTCTTGGATTACCAAGGGAACGCAATAAATCATTGTTTCTTTGAAATTCGCGTAATCATTGATCGAGTTATATAAAATTTATAACAGTGGGTGTACTTTCTCATAGACAAAAAAATAGGTTCATATTAAACATACACAGTCCTAGGAAATACTGCACAAATCTCTTTCCATTTTTTATCTGGCCTGTTACAGCTAGTTTCTTATTGCTCTGACCAGATTATCTGTAATTCAAGATGTTGGTGGTCAATAAACCCAGCATGAGAGCAATAAATTAGGCCCTACCCACACACTGACCACAATATAGTTGAATGTATTTGCTGATGAACCATAATCATTATTATACGCTAAGAGCTATGCTGGTTGCAAAACATTGTAAGAAAAGAAAAGGACACATATTTTACAGAATTAATATAGAAAAAAACTTTACAAAATGATTAATTTATTCTAATTTCAAACTGACGAGTTTTGAATTATCTATCAATAAAATGCAAAATGTATTTTGTTACTGCACTACATTTTCGTGTTATTGTCGTTTTATCACTATATTTTCCCTTTACGAATAATTAATCATACATAAATCTTAAAATTTTGGAAAACGTAGCCTATGAAACTAGATAGATCTGTGACACAAATTTAATTTTCTTAAAATGCTTAGTGTATCGAAAAATATTTTGTATTTAGCTATGGAATGATTAGATGATAAAGATTCACTTTGCTACTTTGCTATTATCCATTTTTAAGAAAATGCACAGATTTTTTTTTTTCAAAGGAAATGGGGGAATTGTTACTGTTGTTGTACGAGGGATGATCCAAAAGTAATGTCACAAACGTTGTTTTCGGTGATTTTATGAACGTATCCTCATGCAACTTTAGATGCCGAAAGATTAACATTCATTTAATACATACACGAATTTTCATAAAGTTTCGTGTAAAATTACAAAAATAAACTATATTTTTACATAGCGCATCGGTGTCCAGCGCCGCACAACACACAACGTCATTGACGTCATTCTACTCCTCAAAATATCGCCCCTGTGTTTAATTAATGCAACATTCGTGGCGTTCGACCCGCTTCATAAATGCATTTGTAAACAACTCGTTCAGCAATTCTTTGAATGCATTCCTTGAATCAATTTGTTCTCAGTTGGTTTAGGTCGACATGATGAATTCTTCTTGAATTCAGCTTAAGATGCGGAAATAGCGCAAAGTAACATGGACGTTGGCGTTATTCCCCAGCTCCACATGTCTTCCGGCTCGTTTTGATCTTCAAACGACTCATATTCACTCTCAAAAAAGCTTGCACTAACGGCAGGCGTCTCTATCATGAAATGTCCGTTGTTTTAGGTTGAATTTATTGTTTCTGTTGCTTCAATCGGCTATTTTGCAAGCCTTTAGCAAAAGTTCAGAATTGCACGTTGTTGGCATTTATCCGATTCTACCATTATCCCGAATGCGAGTGATGAATTCAAGAAGACTTATTTGGTATTTCAACGCACCGATTTTATTGAAACGTTCTAAAATTGCTTAGAAATGTCATGACGTAGCGGCATTTAAATATCAACTTAATTGTCTTGATTTTTCTTTTATATAATGACAGAACATAAAGTAATATTAATCTTTAAAAGAATAGTCTTAGGGCGTGCGGCGCATATGCACGACATGGATTCTTTTTGGCATTTTATTTTCTCGGATATATAAACAATTTTCAAATAATTCAGAAAAGCATGTTTCCAATAGGATAAGCTTGAATGATAAGTCTTTATTTGTACAAGAATACGTCGAATAACCAAAATATAGACACTGTGACATTACCTTTGGATCATCCCTCGTATTTCCACATGACTCTGACCCTTCACCAAACGACAAGATTTAAGATCAAAATCCAAAAATGTTGCAGACGATAATTTCAAATGAATAGAATTACATAATAATTATATTTTCTGGTCTTCCTGGGTAAAAACATTGTGGAAAATGAAGCATTTACTTGTGTTATCCTGGCCTGCATCTGGTAAAAGAGCCCCTATAGAATTTGAGACGAACATGGATCCTGATCAGCTAAGGGTGAATCAATATCTGCAATGTTTTCTTAATCCTATCCCAAACAAGACTTGGTTTTGACATTCGTATTAGTAAAGGCTTGAGAAATCATCTAGGCAAAAGACAAAATTGCAGATCATCAGCAATTTCTGCTTTTGTCTAAATATTTTCTGAGCTATAATTTTTCACAATTTCTTTTTTTTTCGACATCTATTTTGTTGTCAGAAACACCCTACAATTTGGTCATTGAGAAAGTGTCTGTATTACTTTTTGCAACTGTCTTCACTAAGGCACAAGTCTATCTGGATTCTGGATGCTTTAATCCTTCCGAAACAAGACATGGTTTTGATGTTCCTTACAGACAGACTTGGTAAAATAGAGAAACAAATGAAGAAAATGTTAATCATTAGCATTTTCCTCTTTTATGTCTCAAACAATTTCTGTGAAAACAAACCCAGTCTTTATTAGCACCCGTTTTGTCATCTACAGAACCTTTCAAATAGAAAAAGTTTGAAGTTTTGCTGTTTGGAAAAGCGTAAAATGCCCTTTACACTGGAAAAAAAGAACAAAAAATTTCTATCAAAATCAGTATTTAAACCTTTCCAAACATTTCTAAGCAAGATCTGTTTTAATTACTTGTAGCTAAGTCTTGGGAAAACATTGAGGGTAAAATAAAAAAAGTGCTGGTCTTCAGCATGTGTTCCTTTTCTGTCAATATTTTATTATGGTATGTTACAAAAAAGATATTTTCTATCAACAACCATTTCGTTGTCTCTACCAGCTGTATTAATGATGCTAGTCTAAAATTGTGTAAGAGATAGGTTTACTTTTCTTAAAAACAAACGGTCAAACCACTAAGTCTTAATCTTAACTGTTCTTAAATTTTGCCACATGTTAATTATTAAATACTTTTAAGGATTACACCATTTTTCATAAGACAAGTCAGAAATAAAGTTTATGACTACAGTTTTTTTCAAATACTGAAAGACAAAGAATGTTCACCATTCTGTCTCATTTGAATCAATGAAACACCAAGGAAAAAGAACAGACCCACTGTCTGACACCATATGGGGGAAATAAAACAATCAGTAAAAAGAAAACCCAAGTAGATCTAGCAAAATTAAGAGTGGTCCATGTATCAAAGATGTTTTTAAAAAATAACAAATGAATGTATTTACCATTTCCACAGAATTTATAAGGTGAAATGCTATATTTCAGCATCTCTTCCTTTGTCACAATGTTTTAAATCTTATTTCATTATCTACATTTAATCAGGCCTTCTTTGGGGAATGGTTAAAGAAAGCCCGATAACATTCTAAGATAGCCATTTCACCTTGGTGCTGGGTGTACTGGCGTTTAGAGATGATATGCCATGAAGGTTTTATGGGGTCATAGTTAGGGTAATAAAACATCCCTGCTGGGGAGTGTTATAAGGGGCTAACTGAAACTGGCCTCCTCAAAATTGAGGAAGTTTTCAGCAGTACTGCGCCTCACTGTACAGTAACTTAGGGACATAACTTCATCACTTTATCAATAATTCAAGATCTGTGCGATTTTCGATGTTGTTTTTTTTTTTTTTTTGTTTTTTTTTTTGTTCACTTCTGAAACAACTGATTATCGTATTACATGTATAACTTTCGGGCGTATTTTTTGTAACGGAGTGCACCAATTAGTGTTGAAAACCAACGGAGAAAGCATTTATCAAGTTAGAAAATAAACAGATTTTGTTATCGGCAATGGCTACTTAACTGATAACTAGTTGACTTACATGTTCACAAGGCTTATAGAAAATAGCATCAGAAGCTGTAGAAATCAAACTCAAGACTGGTGAATGTTGGCTAATGAATGAAAATAGTTTGTAATGAAGAGAATTTTATCGCTCACCATTCATATGTGTAAAACTGTAGGCTAAAATGTACACAAAGATCAATTTTGAAAGATATAGAATAACATTTTTGCATGGTCACATGTGAATGGTATTTCCCATCTTTCATAAGCATGGCACCAAAGGCACACTTATTGCATACACGCTGTGATAAGCCTGAACATATAAACTTACAGATGAAAGAAAAGAAAAATTACATTTCTCTATATTTAGACATTTTATTTGCCGTCAATTGCTTTTTCATTGATCTTTGATGGCAAAGTCAATGACTCAGAAAATAACATTTTTTCACCTTTATGAACACGTTTGACTATAAACTCGTATTCAAATCCATTACATCAAAGTATTTAGAAATACATTACACTGGCAATATGTTTGATATAACAACCGTAAGACCACCATACACGTATCATAACCGTACCAAATTACTATTTTGACATTAAAGAACGACGAGTTGGGTCTGTTGGATATTCTTTTACAAGTTTGACGTTTTTATATTAGTTAGTGCTCATGTACGCGAACATTGTAAACCACTAGAATTTCAGAATTCTCTATTGCAAAGACATCGCAATACATGTACATGTAATAAATGTAAAGACTGAATAGCGAGAGCGATCGGCAAATAACCCGACAAGTAATACCATATTGCAAGTCTACCACGATAGTGTAATAATTCGCGTGCTTTATTTTGGAATTGTTATAATCTTACTCAATGACCCTTTTCAGAAACATCACAATTTGCTGTTTTATTTCTATCGACGCAGTTGCTTCATTTGTGACAGCACCATGTTGATAATAAAAGATGTGTATACAGTGCACAGAATAGCCCAAGACATCTTAAGGATAAGAAAAGTGCTGTTTTAAAGTGCATTCTTTCTTTACCTAAATATTTCTCCAAGCGTTTTCTAATAGGGACGTCAAAACCGGGTGTTGTTTTGGAAAATGATGAAGATGCATTAATAAACGTAAATAAGATCTTAAATTTCGGTCATAAATCACAGCCTATCACCAGACTGATTGTAAAAGATATTTATGTTTAATCATTAATTAAGAAATGTAATTATTTTGCACGTGCACAGGTGAAAAGTTTTGATTATGCGGATAATACTTTCTCATTGAAGAGAAACGAAACACATATAATAATTATAAGCTATCAGAAATTCCCGATCTGAACCTTTATCAAAACTACTAAGATTGAAAGCTTTCAAAGTGAATATTGTTGCATTAAATGGAGGATATAATGACCGTAATTCACAATTAAAAACGTAAAGATAAGTATTATAGAAATACGTTGAAGGGGGAACAAGGTAGCAACAAACCATGTACATATCCTAAATGTTTGTGTGTCAAAAAATAAGAAGTGGACATTATGAACTTATGAAAAATATCCCAATAAGAGGCAGACTGTGGCTAAGCAATTGTTAAGCAATTGTTAATTCCATTGACCTTAAAATAGGATATACAAATTTGAAATGACTCTCGTCATTGACAGTGATCGAGTTGGAAAAAACATATTTTTCATCAAATATGAACAAATTATTTTCCTGCTATTGAATGTTTTGCATCAAAGTGTTTAGATATTGAAAATCCATCTCCATAATAGTATGTTTTGACATTACCAACATAAGACCACCGTGAACCTATCATTACTAAGCTTAATTACTATTTTGACATTAAAGAAGCAAAAGATTGTGCAATTAGAAACGAGCTGGTATCGGGGAAAGTGGACGTTTGTAGCATTTTAGACCAGAAGAACTTCAGATCAAGTTGCGACTCAGTCTCTTTAGCATCAATTTTATCGTATTCACCGACATTTCTTAATTTATCACCTAATTTCAAAAAACTGCAAATATGTAAATTACAATCCGTCTGATTGGACGAGACTTATAACTCGCCCTATCGGATCAATTGTCGTGTAATTACGGTACCGGTATACTGAAAGTTCTACAGGTTTGCGAAAGCCACCCATGATGTTATTTTACAGTTTCATCATTACTTGCGTCGACTTTGACAGTACCTAAGGTAAATCGTGTTTACACCAGGTTGATCTAGACCCATGTCTGTCTAAAATTCTAAAAAAAACTTTTTTGTTCTAACATATCGGTGAAGTAGATATGTCTGTATAAACAGTATGGAAAATGTTAGCGTTTCAGCAGACGCATTTATCTACTATTTACAGAATTTAGTTTAGTTTAGTAAAAAGACAGTGAAAAAGTTCTCAGATGTGAATTTATCTTGATAAACACTGGAAATTAAATGCTGTCGTTCTCAATTTGTCCCGTCATTTTTTCATTTAGAATTCGTAAATTTCCGAGACGTAAGAGAAATATTTCCTCTTTTTAGTATCGTCGATGGATGAGAAAGTCTTAATTATCATGTTTTACGTTAAAAAGTATGAGATTCAGTAGCGCATGTGTGGTCTGTTATTTAAAATGCAATTCAAAAATAGTATTTAAAATGTTTTCGACTACAAAATTTGATTACTGTGTCTGTGGCAACATATATGTCAAGCAAATCGTTCTATCTGTCAGTTGAAATTTCATTTCACATCTAATAAATTCCGGAATTATCTTGTTTACTTGGATTACCAAGGGAACGCAATAAATCATTGTTTCTTTGAAATCAACGCAATCATTGATTGAGTAATATTAAATTTACAAAATATGAATGTACTTTTTCGTAGATAAAAATATTATGGTCATAATTTCTAGACTTAACAGGCCGGATTTTCACGTTTTGATACGCTTTCTGAATTGTGAACATGAATGATGATGGGTTTCATTTACAGAAGTATTTCGGGACAAAGCTTCATAAAAATCACTTCCTGGCTACAACGGTTTAGGATCTGATCGGTTGTTTTCTTTTTGTTTTGTTGTTGTTGTTTGTTTTCACGACGGAAACAAGGACGGATCAAAGATTTTTGTCCAGGGTGTCACCGCCCAAATGATGGCTTAAAACGTGTTCCATATGTCACGTTACACTAAAATTATGTAGAAAAATCTAATTATCGGCATATTCCAGGTGGGTCCGGACCCCCGACCCCCCTCTAGATTCGCCCTTGGAAAACAACTGATTATCATATAAAAACTAGCACCGTACGAGTAATTTTCGGGCGTAATATCCTGCAAGAGAGCACAACAATTAGTGTTGAAAACCAACAGAGAAGTCAATAATCAAGTTAGAAAGTAAACATACGTTGTTATCGGCAATGGATACTTAGCTAATAACTTATTGCTTTACACTTAGACTCTGTGGAGATTGTGCATAATGGGATGGGTAAAACTACGGCCAAATGTGCCTCGCTTCGGCTAAGACATTTTTCAATAACTTTCTTATTTCTGTGTCAATTTTCAAACGGTTTGTTGCATGTACGCTGTATCCTCTGATGTGTAACTTACACGAAACCTTCTTGTAGGCATACTTCTTGCAAAAAATGATCCCAACCGACCAGAAAAACGACAAAGAATTCTGACCGTTTTTATTCTGATATTGATATTTCGTGTGATTCTCCACCATGTCTTCCAGAAAGATTTAAAAAAGAATTATATCAGCTTTTGTATATCAATCTATATTAAAAGTGTTACTTGTACGATGGATCCTAATGTAATTGCCGTTATAGTCCGTCGATTTATTTTAAGAAAAGCGACGATATAATATTATAACGTTTTGTTGAGATATGCAGATGCAAATAGAACTTATAGTCTTATCATATTTATTACAATAATATGAAAAAAGGCAAAGCCTCTGACCGGGGTCACCACATCTGTTTTGCTAACATTTTCCCCAAATATTTCCTTTAATTTTTTTTAAACAAACAGTAGCATTCTTTACAAAAGGACCCGCAAAATAACGTCGTTTGCCGCTCTGATAATGCGCGGGAACTTCGGCGTCGCAGGAACGCAGAAAAAAGCGACGTGACGTCATATCGGCTATTTTTATGACGTCACAAATAAAGAAAAATTGACAGTGACTGGTTCACTAAACTGGGATATATTTTGTTTCGGAGCGTCAGATAACGAATGCAAAACCAATACACTTAACCAATTCACAATCTCAACATCTTGTATAAAGGCTGGTAAGAAGACTACCGAGAAATCTGATTGCCGGAAGGAGCTTAAAGGCTACCAAGCTTGGCAGTTTCTTGCACCGTAAATTGGAAGAAAGTCATTAAATTAAGGTGTTTTATAAAAGGTCCGTCAAACTCGGTTGTTTTAAAAGTTTTATTTGCTTTTCTTTACATCGTTGAAAAACTGATTTTCGAGAAAATAAAGATCGGCAATTTCCGTAAAATTGCCACGGATTGACGTCATCAATGGCTTGACTCCGCCCCAAATCTAGAGCATGAGGTGTCTGACAAAGATAATGTGTTCGACTTTTCTGTCATATAGCGAAGTCTCAGTTTTTATCCATTTCTCGATCGTAAGAGTAATACAGACAAACTTAAACCGTTCTTTGGCACATTCTTTAATTCACTTACGACCTATTCTTTGACTGTTTTAACATTTTTTCTAACATTTACTGAGGACGAATTCCGTGTTTTGAGTATCGATTGGGGAAGTCGCTTTATGACAGAAAAGTCGGACATTTAACTTTTTCAGAAATTTCAGACATTCCGGGAAATGACCCATGACTGCCCGTTTTTCCCGCCATGACGTCATTCAGTGGCCAGTATGACGTCATAATTTCAAGTCGGACGTTTAGCGTATTTTCTTCGGCAAAGATCGGGAAAGACCAAAATATCCAATTTAAAAGACGAAATAAAAACACTTCTAATGTTGGAAAATTGTAGAAACTTTGATATTTGGTTAATAGTAAGGTGTTCTTTCGGCACAAGACTTTGATTTTGCCAATCATCGGACACTTTAAATAAGAGGCTTGACGCAGAAACCCAAACTCACAAAGTAACAAAATCGTTCAGATCGATACGCCTACAATACCGTAAGCCGTGGTCAATTCCATTGACCCATGCAACTGCGTTTTGTTACAGTCACCGAACAATGGGTGTCAAAAGCGTCGTAACTATATCTTATTCCATTTATAGTTACAGCGTCTAGGACCAAAATAATCGTTTTGTGTGCCTTAAGTGCATTTGAATTGTGCATTGTACTCTTTGGGAAAATGCCTCGAGGCTTCATCAAATTACGGACTAATTGCAAGCAGGAAGGAACCCGGTAATTGTTGGACGGGCTTGTCATCGAAGGAATGCAAAGCATGGATTTAAAGTAGTCAAGCCCAAATGAGATTCCTGCGATATCGGGTTTTTGTTTCGTGCGACATCGCATTAACATTCGTTACGTATCCGAACCTATTCGAGAAAAGCCGTAAACATTTGGGTTGGATAATAGATTTGCTATTTGTACGAGCTTCTACAAACTAGTGGTAAATTGATACCTTAGCTTTTCATTGAAAAAAGATAATTTTTTTCAGAATTCTCTATTACATGGTGGGTAACCAACGTGACTTTTGGAAAGCGTCCACACGGAAAAATCGCACACTTCAATGTATGTTTTGTTTAATTTCACAGCTTATACTATATTGATTTTGATGAGATAAAGTGCACGGAACGCGCATTTGAGAGGGCTATTCCCCGCTCTGACTCACTCTGCTCCAAATCCAGTGGTTTCTTCAAACATTCGAGCCAAAGTGTTTTTAAGTGCAAAACGAAAGTGGGAAGCGTTCACGTGCACCGAAAAAAACTTTCGATTGAATGTTTGAAGAAACCACGGGATTCGGAGAAGAGTAAGTTGCAAACGGGAATGGTCCTCTCAAATGCGCGTACAGTGCACTTTATCTCGTTAAAATCCGTAGCGTATAAGCAAAACATACCTTGAAGCGGACGATTTTTTTTCGGTGTGAACGCTTCCCAATAGTCACGTGGGTTACCCACCGTGTATACGAGGACTGATCAAAAAGTTCGTATAATTTACTCATAAAATTTTAGTTTATAAAGCAAAACATTTCATTTTTGGATATGTTTCAGAATTATTTATTTCAAATATATTTTGTAAGTTTCATTGAGATTGAGTAAAAAACGGTGTTGCTAAGACTCTTTCAAAATAGAAGGAATCGGGTACCCGGAGCACGACGTGACGTTAACGTCATTTTTAGGAACGTCGTTTGAAGCTTCATGATATAACTTTTTATAACACATTATTACTGTTCCTTTGATTAGTGAAATTGTTTTGTTTGTTTTTCGAAAACATTTGAACTGTTACAAATATTCACTGTTTAACGGATCACCTTGTATATATTTATGTCCTTGTACCAGATCTAGCCAGAGAAAAAGAGGTGTGTAGTTGCTTTTCACACGAAATCGCAAAATTATCCGAAAGGTGTATTATTGTATTAAAAACTGTCTTTAAAACAATGCCATTTTCAATTCAAAATTACACTTACTTACACAAATATTGATTTGAACAAAATGAAATTTATATAATCAGAAAATGAATTATCAAGATATAAATGAAGTACGGAGAATATATATTTTATTAGCGAGAATCGGAAATAAAAATTGGTTCCTTATACTCGATTATTGGTGTTCCTCATCCGCCTTAAGTTATGCATCGAAGAAATATATGAAGCTACTCATATTAACATAGAACTAGATATTTCATATAAAAAGCCGAACTGTTTTAGAATGCATTCTCTCATATTCGTGTAGCGACGGGTTTTCTATACGACGTCGTTGACGAACGTCGAAATTTATTTACGCAAATATTTTGCGTTCTTTCTTTTGGGTTGTCTTTTTTATTCTCTATCTCTCTTGTACAAACAAGACATGTCAGTTTTGCAGACTATGATTTGTTTATAGTGTTAGCCTTGCAATATTTTTTAAATTAACTACAGTACGGAATATCAGGATTTTGACAATCATAGCGTGTGCGTTCCGCTCAATCGCGGGCAATCACGTTCAATCACCACTCACGATCGCTCCGGTAGCGATCATGTTTTTTTCAATCAGCATGTAAAACCAATCATTGCGTTCAATCATGGCCTTATTTAAAAAAACATTCACGAAAAAAGCGATCATTCCGTTCAATCATGTTTTACCGTTCGATCAATTTCGTCTAAAACCAATTCGCTTTTTTGTCACAACAATAACAACAAAAATGTTGCCACGGCCGCTTTTGGGTAGAGACTAAATACTAACACGCTCAGGTCTAAGATCTAGGGTCTATGGTCTATTTTATTCTACAATGTAGCCATGGGCATCGACTAATGACAATGAAATGTCTCAAAAGTAAAATCACTGCCACCCGGTTGCGGTAATGGTTAGTAGTCATTTCGTACCACAACCATTTCATACCATAATTTCGACCTGAGCGTGTTAGTAGGCCTATTTAGTCTCTACCCCGCTTTTGTGATCATACCTTTTACACAGAAATAACTTATTTTAATATCTATGCCAGAGAAAATCTTTTCAAAACAAAGAGAACAAATGAGAAACCAGTGGCGGATCCAGAGGGGGTTTGGGGGGTTCAAATGCACGCCTGATAATTTTATTTTCATGCAGAAATTCAGTGAAAAGTGTGTGATACTAGTAAAACGAACCCCCCTTTTTGTACAAACGAACCCCCTTCACAGAAATCCTTGGTCTGCCGCAGCCATGGCGCAGTTGGTAGCGCATCTGCCTCGAGAGGTCCCGGGTTCGATACCCGGCCGCGGCAAATACCCTTTATACTGACAAAAATGTCACCATCAATGGTTTGATATCGTGAACCTATGTGGGGGTGCAGCTGGAGTCTAGGTAAGGGTGTTGTGGTATTACTGGTAAGAGAAACGCCAGGAATCCATGGTTAGGTGCTCCAGCCGCCGCGATATGACCTTGGTAGTTGAAAACGGAGTAAAAGCCAAATTAATCAAATTGATCGGCCGCTGATAAATAGAAGTTTCTTCTTTTTGCATGTTAAAGACATTGCGGGAATAATTTCGATGTCACATGAATCTCATTTGTGATGGACTACCTTAGGAAGATGTTGGTAATGTCCGCTGTACCTTGTCAGATGAATGGCTGTATTCTGGTATTCTGGTATTCTGCTTTGATGGCTTATGGCTTTGCCGATGTATGGTAGAATAAAACATGTCGGCTTTTACAACTGAACAATACATTGCTGATGATTGAATTAAGGTACTCGACCCCTAAAGAGATTCATGCGACATTCTTAAAATTGTTACCTAAATAATCCAAACTTATATGTGCAACATCATTAACATGCACTGGTGGAGAATTCCACAGCTGAATGTTTACAACATTACCGGAATACTAATCTGATGTTGCATGAATCTTATAAGGGATGGACTACCTTAAGAACATGTTGAAAATGTTGGCTGTACTTTGTCAGATGAGTGGCTGTATTCTTGTATCCTGCTTAGATGGATTATGGCTTTGCCGACATATGGTAGAATGATTCATGTCAGCTTTGCCAACTTACAGATAGATTGCTGATAATTGAATTAAGGTAGTCCACCCCTTATGAGATTCATGCACCTTCAGAATTTTTTGATCGTTGTTGTTAAACTTTGTAAGGTAATCCGAATTAATATGTGCGACATTGATATTATTCCGCAGTGAAACGTTCCACAACTACATGTTAACGACATTGCAGGAATAATTTCGATGTCACATGAATCTCATTTGTGATGGACTACCTTAGGAAGATGTTGGTAATATCCGCTGTACTTTGTCAGATGAATGGCTGTATTCTGGTATTCTGCTTTGATGGCTTATGGCTTTGCAGATGCAGGCGCGTATCCAGGCATACTCCCATACTCCCGGGAGTACCTCGAATTTGAAAAATGATTTTTTCTATAGCCTAAAAAGGGTGATAAAACCGAAGGCTAGTACTAGTTTAAAGTCGTTCTTACCGAAGAAACAAATAGCCTATTCCAGTAACCCTATGCTCACATGAATGTTGATAAAACATGGAAAAATGGTCTATGTTTCTCTTATATTCCAATTTTCGCGGGGTGGGGGGGGCGAATGGGAGTTCTACCCCTTCACCCCGCTGGGGTCTGCGCCCCCAGACCCCCTGCTTCTTTTTGGTATGGGAGTACTTCAATTTTGGCCGCTGCCGATCATGAAAATATTCTGTTTTGTTGACCAATGCCTCTATCAATCAACGACATAGGCCTACCACCAACTAATCTACGATAATATCTCTGATTCTACAAAATATATGCCAGTACCACATCGCCGGGGCATCGGAACGTTTATGTGACCCCCCCCCCCCCTCTGAAGACGCGAAGCGACGCCTGAGCTGCGACACATTTAGGGCTGTGACATTAACTCCCGGACATGAAGTCTCGACTCACTTGACAAGGCATCTGGGACTAATTGCTGTAAATTTCCATTACCATAATATGACAAAAACAACGACAAAAACATCACCTGCACATCCGAGTACTTCTGTGGCATTATAACACTCTACCGTAAAATCCATATGTAGCGAAAAAGGAACTGCATTGGTTTTTATTTGAACAACAAAGACTCTATGTAATTATGCTTTGTGTATGCGCCACAACGTCATGTGGCGTCAAGGTAATGTCAAATGACATCATCAATGATGTCACTAAACCGCCAATGTGTTTCCTATGCCAAAAACTATATCATGGCAGAATTTCCACAAAATAACACATTTCGAATGTGCATTTTCTTATTAATCGTGTTATAATGGAGATAATAACAAGTTTAGAGGTCATTATTTGCCAAATAAATATCATTTACATCCAGGAACCGTTTAATTTCTGAAAAAGTGTGGGCTGAAAGCCCACAGGCGTTTAAATTGAGTTTATTAATATTCTCCATATTGAATTTTAGTTTCTAAACGGCTGCCGGATGGAACTGACGCGCAATGTTGCTGGTGAGGATCCCAGACTGTGTCGCCGCGCCCCACCCAACTTACGGGGTGAGGGTAGGCTCTTCAGTCTGGAAGCCCCTCTAGGGATTTTCGGTTTCGAAGGCGACGATGGTTTCTTTATAGCGGTTCCTGTTCTGGCCGGAGTGGCCCGCTGTGCCGGCTGTGCAACCTGATCTGGATCTGGGTTGTCTCTCCTGTTACCAGGATGACCGAAGTGAGATTGAGAAACTGATTCTAGAACGGTGATCCTGATCAGACCTTCATTTGGTTGTGGGTTTTTAGATATTAGACTGGTCAAGTTTGTAACCAAAATACTAATATTAATAGGGATCATTTTACTGTTTATTTGAGGCACCGTCTGCACTGAAGCGTCTGTTTTTTTAGTAAATGAAGTCTGGCTGTCTGCGTTAGCCCTTTCAATAGTGGTTCAAGTGTCGACCACCCGTACCGACTTGACAAAGGGGGGCCCGACACTCACCTCGTCTACCTGTGAGATGTCGGTAAATGTCGAGCTGCCCTCCTTGTCATTTGGGGTTGAGCTATGTACAGGCCCCTTTGTTGTGGGTATTTGGGGATGAGATGGGGCTGTTGTTTGTAGAAAGTGGTCCCAACATGTCAACTCCAGAACTTTCTGAGCTGGAGATGGTCAAGAAGGAGTCTGAGTTATTTAGGGCCTTGACTGGTGTTTTTTTTTTCATTTTTACAGTGTGGCTCCTTCTCTACCATGCTCGGGCCAGTGACCGTGACCTTTGGCAATTGTGTGGTGTGGACAATTTTTTTTGATTTGTCAGTATTGGTGAAGGTCAGCGTGCGGACCGAACTGGTTTTGTAATAATTAGATTTGAATCGAGGGCCTTGTTTCTCCGAGGAGCACGCTGACCCGGGGCTGCTCTGAGCAGATGCTCGTTCTTTAGAGCAGCCTGGTTTTGGGCTATTTTCTGCTTTTTCTCCATAATTTAGACCAAAATTGGCACTCTTTAGCTCAGTGGGGGTTGATGGGGTTTTGCCCTTACCCTTATTACTTGAATTTGAATGATTAGGGGAGGAAGGAATTACAAGCAGACCTCTGGGGCATAGTTTTAGCTATAGTGGGGGGCTGGGATGGGGCTCAGGGGGTCTTTTTCATCTGGGCCTCTTATAGGCCTGTCCCACCTAACCGAATAGTGGCACCGAATTCGTACCGAATGTCAAGTGCGAAATTCGCAGTGTTCGTTGTCATTTTTATTCGGTGAACTTTGGTTTTCAATGATTGTGTAGCGACCGTACACCGAACACGCAACGAACTTATAGCGAATGTGTCGAACAGCCAACGATGTTTCTCCGAAATATATCCCCAATTTGTTCCCAAACATCAACGAACCCCTACCGTTTGAGTAACGAATATAACGTCATATCCGGAATGGCATCATCAGGATCGGTGTCTTCGTTAGCGGTTCGTTTAACCCTTTCAGCCATATCGGTAAAGAAACGCACCTTCATCGGAGTGCAAACGCTAGTCCTTCAGTGAGATCAAAACGAACATACCGAACAGGAATTCTTCTGCGAATTATTACCGACACCAAAACGAAAGTAACGAATGCAAGACGCAAGCCTACCGATCCCTCTGCGATCCCTCTGCGAATGATTACCAAACTCATTCCGAAACTTTGATTAGCTGTATTCGTTGAAAAATTTTGTGCATGCTCAAAAACTTTTTTAGGCGTCTGCGAACACCGCGTAATGTCGACGAAAAGCACCGAATGGCACCGTAAACATACCGAACACAAACCGTTTGTGGAGCGAACCTTTAACGAATACACCGAATTAAGTTCGGTACGCATTCGGTGTAAATATTCGGTTAGGTGGGACAGGCCTATTATAGGGGGGCTTCTGTGGCAGCAACCCTAGCTGCCGGGCATTCGCTCACTGCCCTAGTCCAAAAAGCACCCCTTGGAATGGGATTCCCCACAGTTTTTAGAGGCGTGGATGATGGGGACCTTATTATTGTTGACCTCCGCCACGAGGTTCTCGCTAAATCCCTGTGGATCTACATCCACAGGGATGTTACGGACGACTTCCTTAATCGTAACCATATCATCTGGTGTGTACGCAAAGCACAGCTTACCACAGATGAAAAGGGAGTCTCGATTGAGTATCTTAACCAGCTGCTCCGCCGAGCACACCTCCACCAGGAGCCCGCCGTCTTTCAACGGCACAACTTTCTTTTGACAAGGCCGTTGTCAGGCCCCTCGAAAGGGCAAGAGGTGAGATTCCCTTGAATCCCCGCCTCCTGTCCCTGTTACATCCCAGTTGGCAGTTGGTCTAATCCCATTTCGTCTAATATATAAAGATTTTGGATTAGACAAAAAAAAATCCCATTTTGTCTTATACTTTTTCAGACCATATTTCATTAGCTAAAAATCTTAAATAAAAAGACATTTTAAAACAATATAAATCTATAGGCCTAATATATGCTTAGATGAATATACATTAAACAAACTTAGAAAATACTTTTAGAAGAAATGGAAATTTTTTGAAAAAAGAGTTTTAGACGAAATGAGAAATTTGAATTTTAGACCAAATGGGATTAGACCAACTGGGATGTCCCCTCTGTCCCCTCCGATGGGCATGATAAAGGCCGTGTGCTCCAATGTGTTTTTGGACAAGATGTGTTGTTGTCCGGGGTTAATTGGTTCCCCGAACAACAAAAGATTTGTTCTCATTCTACTGTTCAGGCTTCTAAACTACGGGCAGCAGTGAGAGAATAAATAATCATTAGATCTAATTGTAAAGGATAAAGGTAAATCAGAGGTGACCTTCGCCAAGTATTTGACACATTTTGGAAATGCCGCTCGTTTCCAATCAAAAAGGGAAATAACTCGAAATTATTTTGAGTAATTTATAAATCGGTCTCAATTTAACATCTGCTGCTTATAAAAATATTAGAGTCTAAAAATTGAAAATGATTTTTTTATTTATTAAATGAAATAATTATAGGCTCGGAGACTGTTATTTAAAAAAAAATAAGGGTTAGGGAATTTCGTTAAAAATAATTCTTTTTATGAGGCAATAAAGGCTCATTCTATCATAGCGCTCATCTGATCGCAAAGATTGAATGATTGTTTTTTGGGCTTATTATGAAAACGTTCATCGTTCGTTCGCGATCATTCAATTCCGCTCGGGTTGCATTCACCGATCGCTAACGTTCCGTTCTGATTGTCAAATTCCTGATATTCCGTACTGTACACTTGGATTTGCATAAGAACCGAAAATAACAAAAACTAATTTCAACGGCCAATTTCCCCCAATTCGCGAAGTGCCGTTTTTACTCTTTTTTCACGTCGGTGCGTCACACCATATCCCTAGCTACATCATTGTTTTACAACATTGAGCCTTGAAACTTTACCAAGTGTCTGATATGATGTCTTATCTCTAGCAGATAAAATATCGGAAGTTTTGCTTGCGCAAGTTTTGAAAGATAATCGTTTTGCGGAGCTTCACAACCATGATTTTACGGCGTGCTCCAGGGTAGCGTTCTTTGACCCTTTCAAGGGGCGAAAAAATATCGTAATAATAAATTGACACATATGATATTTTATCAGAGCGTCATTGATATAATAAAATTACACTAGTAAAAAAAATGCAATCAGATGAAAGATAAAAAAGTTATGATGAAATTATACGAATTTTTTGATCAGCCCTCGTATTAAAGACACCACAATACGAGCGTACATGTAATAAATGTAAAGACTAAATAGTGACAGCGATTGGCAAATTAACCGACAAGTAATATCATCTTGCAAGTCTACTACGATGGTGCAATTATTTGCGTGCTTTATTTTGGAATTTTAATAATCTTACTCAATTGCCCTTTTCAGTAACATCACAATTTGCTGTTCTATTCCTATCGACGCAGTTTCTGCAGTTGTGACAGCATAATATTGATAAAAATAAGATGTGTGTACAGTACATACCATTGCACAGGGCATCTTAATGATAACTTAGAAAAGCGCTGATTTTAAGCGTCTTCTTTCTTTGACTAAATGTTTCTCTAAACGTTTTCTAAAACGGCCGTCAAAAGCGAGTGATGTTTGGAAAATGATTAAGATGCATTCATAAACGTAATTAGGATCTTAAATTTCGATCGTAAATTACAACCTATCACCAGACTGATTGTAAAAGATTGCTTTATGTTTGATCATGAATTAAGAAATGTAATTATTTTGCACGTGCACAGGTGTAAAATTTCAATTCTACGGATAATATTTTCTTATCGAAGAGAAATGAAACCTATATAGTATAAGCTATCAGAAATACCATTAACCTTTATCAAAACGACACAGATTTAGAAAGTTTCAAAGTGAAAACTGCTTGTAAAATGGCGCAAAAAGTTATCGGAATCATAATTAAAACGTAAACAAAAGTGGCATAGAAATATCTTTAAGGGGAAAAGGGAATAAATTTAAATTAAACAATGTACATATCTTGCAATTTTGTCTGTCAAAAAAATAAGAAGCGGAAATTATGAACTTAAAATATCCCATTAAGAGGATGACTGCAATTGTTAAATTCATTGACCTTTGGGTAGCCTACCCATAATGAGATTCGCACGACGGCGGAATTATTCAGGCGTAGTCGAAAGCATTGGGCGATAGGCCGAATGTTTACGACCGGTCCGGAATAGGTTCGAATACTTAACGATGCGTCTCGAAAAACTCCGATGTTTTGTGAATCTCAAAGTGGCCACATTACGGGTATTCTACCTTAAAATAGGACATACAAATTTGAAATGAGTCTCGTCACAGTGATCGAGTTGAAAAATTATATTTTTCATCAAATATGAACATATCATTTTCCTGCTATTGAATGTTTTGCATCAAAGTATTTAGATATTGAAAATCCATTTCCATAATAGTATGTTTTGACATTCCCACCATAAGACCACCATGAACCTATCATTATCGGTCTTAATTACTATTTTGACATTATAGAACGAAAATATGGGTCAATTATAAACAAGCTGGTACCTGAGAAAAATGACGTTTTTAGCATTTGTGACCAGATCAACTCAAGATCAAGTTGTGACTCAGTGTCACTGGCATCAATTTTATTGTAGTTACCAACATTTCTTTTATTGCCTTAATGAGAACTGCATTATAATTCATCTGATTGGACGATCGTACGTCTCGGCCAATCGGATTGATTGTCATGTATTACTTAAGGTATCGGTATAAGGAGAATTCGACCGGTTGGCGAAAACCACCCATGATGTAGTTATATCAACTGCATCATCTGTGACAGTATTTCAGGTAGAATTTATTTACACCATGTTGATCTAGACACATTTTTGTCTAATATTCTATAAGGTTCCGTTTAACCCTATTCCGGACTTTTGGGGTCCATTGGACCCCAAGGGTATTTTGGGTATATCTACGGTGTCGTTTAAAAAGCTACATCATTTATATTTTAGGTAATCTATACCAGTCCATCGATGGTTCTTGGCACAAAATATTTTCCATGTACACTGAGGGGTTTCCATACTATAGCCAAAAAGAAGCTTGGGGTCCATTGGACCCCAGTTGGGGTCCACTGGACCCCGTATAGAATTATATAGGCAATATTGAAGAACTGACGATACTTTTCCATTTTAACTGAACTAGGAATGTTCTCTGTTGTACACATTATTAAAATAAGTTGTGTTTGAACTGGTGTTTTACTTTTCTAAATGGTGTAGAGATAATTTCGTAAAGTTAGTACATCAAAAATAAGCAAAATCTGGGATTAACAGAAGAACGAATACAGAAAATCAATAAACTGATATATATGAATAATAATTCCTAAAATGTATTATCATCGGTCCATTAAATGTACATGTGAAATTCCATCTTGATCTGACCTATACAGAAACAGTTATTCAACTTCAAAGTAAAAATTTGCTTCTCGTGTCAATTTACCCCACCCACTTTGTTAGCCATTATCTCCAAAAATAAGCCCTCTTCAGAATTTTTACACATACAAATTAATGATATTATGTAACCCTGTCAATGTACAGAATTTAAAGAAAATCTATTTTTGAGCCCTTGTTGCAACCCATTATTTCAACACTATAGGCCTTGTGGTTTGGGAGAAAATGACTTTCTTGTAATTTTGAACAGACAGGTAGGTAAACAGATGGACAAATAGACAGACGAATGACAGTGTACGATCACAGTACATTAATCTCGGCAATTTGTGCTAAGGTAAGCTAATAAATCAATGTAATTTAACAATTCACATTGACACATTCCTGTACGAAAAAAAGAGGCGGATTCCGCTTGGAAAACAGGCGTAAATGAGGCGTAAATGAGGCGTAAATGGCAATTTACGCTTGTAACAGTGGCGGAGTTATACTTTACGCCTAAGTCACTGTGCAAAGTAGTGGCCTAAATTAGAGGCGTAAAATGAAATGGGAGGCGAAATTTTATCATAACAGACGTAATTTAAAACTTTACTTTTTCAACAGGCGTAATTTTTGGACTTAGCCATTTTAACAAGGCGGAATGGCTGTTTCTTAAAGCAGAAAATAACTTAAACTTTCCAGGGAGACGGAATTTTTGGACTTAGCAATTTTATAATGACACGATTCCAAAATACTAGCCATTTTCATTTTGCAATGCATAAGATATAGGCAAAGAAAAGGCTTTTGTTAAGGTCAAACTCCAAATTCAAGGTCACAAGGTCAAGTTCAAGATTGATGGTCTTGGTAGGAGGTATGCAAGAGTAAATTATCAAGACTCCATCTGTAATAGTGATTGAAATATAGGCCAAGTTAAAGTTCTTGTAAAGTATATACCTTATGATAAACCTGATGACCTAATGCCAAAGATCATGATCCCAAATGAAAGGTCTTAACAAGTTCTATCCATATGTGAAATATCAAAGCTCTATATCTCACAGTGTATGAGATGTAGGCCAGGTTAAACAGTAGGTCAAACTTCAAGGTCAAGGTCACAAGGTCTTAATTCCTGAATGTCAGGTAGTATCTTTGTGTGAATTATCAAGGCTCTATCTAAACAAGAAATGTTTGTAAAACATATATGCCCCCTCAAGGCCTACCTTTAATGTAGGTCAAAGTTGATGTCAAGGTCCAAGGTCATGATCAAATGTGAAAGGTCTTAGTAGGAGGTGTCCATGTGTGAAATATCAAGTCTGTATGTGTAAAAGCACATGAAATATAGGCCAGGTAAAAGTTCTTTAAAGTAGGTCAAACGCCAAGGTCATGGTCAAATGCAAAAGATCTTGGTAGGAGGAGTCCATGTGTGATATATCAAGGCTGTACATGTAAAAGGACATGAGATAGAGGCCAGGTTAAAGTTTTTACAAAGCAGGTCAAAGGTCAAGGGCACAAGGTCCAAGGTCGTGGTCAAATGTGAATAGTCTTGGTGGGAGGTGTCCATGTGTGCAATATCAAGAATGTATGTGTTAAAGGATATGAGATAGAGGCTGGGTTAAAATTTTAAAAAAGTAGGTCAAATGCAAAGGTCAAGGTCACAAGGTCATGGTCAAATATGAAAGGTGTTGGTAGGAGGTGTCTATGTGAGAAATATCAAGGCTGTATGTGTAAAAGGGCATGATATATCAGCCAGGTTAAGAAAACTTATAAGTAGGTCAAACTTCAAGGTCAAGGTCACAAGGCCCAAGGTCATGATTCCAAATGAAAGGTCTTGGCAGGAGGTATCCATGTGTGAAAAATCAAGGCTCTATCAACAAAAGTGCATGAGATATAGGCCAGGTTAAAGTTTTTAAAAGTAGGTCAAACTCCAAGGTCAAGGTCACTAGACCAAAGGTCATGGTCCCAAATGAAAGGTACTGGCAGGAAGTATCCATGTGTGAAATATTATGGCTGTATCTCAAATATTGCCTGAGATATATAGTTCATAAGATATAGAATTAACTTTGTGAAAATAAGGCCTCCCAGTCTATTTTCTCCCAGTCTATGACCATTTCCTACTTCCTGTTTAGAAAATTGGAGGGAATTTGCTTCTCTGACTTTTTGAAAAGTTAATGTTTGAGGTATGAATTCAAACATTGATATTGATCCAGTACAATCCAGTACATTAAGGGGCTCACTAAATGGTAAGACCAATCGAGGCAACATTGGTGAGTGTTCTTTTGACTAAATTAAACAAATTCAAATGTTCATTTTTACCATTCCCCACCCACATATTATGTAGTAGATATCTAGGAGGCGGGATTATGAGGCGGATTCCGCCTGTAATTTCTTAAAAATTCCAAGCGGAATCCGCCTCCTAGCAATTACGCCTGTAAAAAAATCCGCTTCATTTGCATATTCCGTCTCTAAAAATTCCGGTTAATTAACATTTTACGCCCCTAAATTACGCTTGGTTTACGCTTGGTTTCCGTCTCATTCTTATATTTCTTTAAACAAGCTTACTAGCGGAAAATGAGACGGATTCCGTCTCATAATTCCGTCTCCTTTACGCCTGTTTTACGGGCGTAATTTTTCGTACACGTTATTTGCATTTTGCATGCATTTTTGTAATGGGGTTCAGTGGACCCCAATTGACCTTTAATGTAAGTTTAGGTCACTGACCGGAATAGGGTTAAGATATTAGCTCAACTTTTTTGCTCTTACATATTGGTGAAGTAGTTATGTCTCACTCTGTATACGCAACATTGAAAATGTTAGCGTTTCAGCAGACGCATTTATCGACCATTTACAGAATTTAGTTTGTAAAAAGACGACGTAAGTTCCCAGATGTAAATTTATCTTGATAAACACTGGAAATGAAATGCCGTCATTCTCAATTTGTCCCGTCATTTTTCATTTAGAATTCTTAAATCTCCTTGACGTTAGAGAAATGTTTCCTCGTAGACGGATGAAGTAGTCTTAATAATCATGTTTTGTGAGAACGAACTATGTGATTCAGTAGCGCAAGAGTGGTCTATTATTTACAATACAATTAAAAAAGTATTAAACTGGTTTTCGGCTACTACATTTATTTTTTGTGTCTGAGGCAACCTAATAATCTAGCCAATCTTTCTATCTGTCAGTTGGAATTTCATTTCACAACAATACTAATAAATTTTGGAATTATCTTGTTTTCTTGGATTACCAAGGGAACGCAATAAATCATTGTTTCTTTGAAATTCGCGTAATCATAGAAAGAGTTATATAAAATTTACAAAAATGGGTGTACTTTCTCATAGACTAAAGATTAGGTTTATACTAAACATACAGTATTTTCGCGTATTGGTGCCCTTTCTGTGTCTTTCTACATCGTGAACAGAAATGATGATGGGGTTCATTGAAGCAAGACTTCGGGACATAACTTCATCACTTTATCAATAATTCAAGATCTGTACGATTTATGTTGTTGTTTTTTGTTCACTTCTGAAACAAATGATAATCGTAGTATAACTTTCGGGCGTAATTTTTTGTAACGGAGTACACCAATTAGTGTTGAAAACCAACGGAGAAATCATTTATCAAGTTAGAAAATAAACAGATTTTGTTATCGGCAATGGCTACTTAACTGATAACTTGTTGATTTACACGTTCACAAGGCTTATAGAAAATAGCATCAAAAATGTAGAAATCAAACTCAAGACTGGTGAATGTTGGCTAATGACTGACAATAGTTTGTAATGAAGAGAATTTTATCGCTCACCATTCGTATGTGCAAAACTGTAGGCTAAAATGTAAACAAAGATCACTTTTGAAAGATATAATTTAGAATAGGATTTTTGCATGGTCACATGTGAATGGTTGCTTCATGGGTATTTCCCATCTTTCATAAGCATGGCACCAAAGGCACACTTATTGCATACACGCTGTGATAAACCTGAACATATAAACGTACAGATGAAAGAAAAGAAAAATTACATTTCTCTATATTTAGACATTTTATTTGCCGTCAATTGCTTTTTCATTGATCTTTGATGGCAAAATCAATGACTCAAAAAATAACATTTTTTTCACCTTTATGAACACGTTTGACAATATAAACTCGTATTCAAATCCATTACATCAAAGTATTTAGAAATACATTACACTGGCAATATGTTTGATATAACAACCGTAGGACCACCATACACGTATCATAACCGTACCAAATTACTATTTTGATATTAAAGAACGACGAGTTGGGTCTGTTGGATATTCTTTTACAAGTTTGACGTTTTTATATTAGTTAGTGCTCATGAACGCGAACATAGTAAACCACTAGAATTTCAGAATGCTCTATTGCAAAGACATCACAATACATGTAATAAATGTAAAGACTGAATAGCGAGAGCGATTGGCAAATAACCCGACAAGTAATACCATCTTGCAAGTCTACCACGATAGTGTAATAATTCGCGTGCTTTGTTTTGGAATTGTAATAGTCTTACTCAATTACCCTTTTCAGAAACATCAACACTTGCTGTTCTATTTCTATCGACGCATTGTGCATTGTTGCTGCATTTGTGACAGCATCATGTTGATAATAAAAGATGTGTATACAGTACACAGCATTGCACAAGACATCTTAAGGATAAGAAAAGTGCTGCTTTAAAGAGTCTTCTTTCTTTGCCTAAATATTTCTCCTAGCGTTTTCTAATAGGGGCGTCAAAACCGGGTGTTGTTTGGAAAATGATGAAGATATACATGTATTAATAAACGTAAATAAGATCTTAAATTTCGGTCGTAAATCACAGCCTATCACCAGACTGATTGTAAAAGATATTTATGTTTGATCATTAATTAAGAAATGTAATTATTTTCATATTTTGCACGTGCACAGGTGTAAAGTTTTGATTCTGCGGATAATAATTTCTCATCGAAAAGAAACGAAACCTATATAATAATCATAAACTATCAGAAATTTTGCACGTGCACAGGTGTAAAGTTTTGATTCTGCGGATAATAATTTCTCATCGAAAAGAAACGAAACCTATATAATAATCATAAACTATCAGAAATTCACGATCTGAACCTTTATCAAAACGGCTAAGATTGAAAGCTTTCAAAGTGAATATTGTTGCATTAAATGGAGCATATAATGACCGTAATTCTCAATAAAAACGTAAAGATAAGTATCAAAGAAACACGTTGAAAGGGGGAATAAGGTAGAAACAAACCATGTACATATCCTAAATGTTTGTGTGTCAAAAGATAAGAAGTGGACATAATGAACTTATGAAAAATACCCCAATAAGAGGCAGACTGTAACTAAGCAATTGTTAAGCAGTTGTTAATTCCATTGACCTTAAAATAGGATATACAAATTTTAAATGACTCTCGTCACAGTGATCGAGTCGAAAAATCATATTTTCATCGAATTTGAACAAATTATTTTCCTGCTATTGAATGTTTTGCATCAAAGCTTTTAGATATAGGAAATCCATTTCCATAATAGTATGTTTTGACATTACCAACATAAGACCACCGTGAACCTATCATTACCGGGCTTAATTACTATTTTGACATTAAAGAACGAAAAGATGGGTCAATTAGAAAAGAGCTGGTATCTTAGAAAATTGGCTTTTGCAGCATTTTAGATCAGAACAACTGCAGATCAAGTTCCGACTCTGTCTCTTTAGCATCAATTTTGTCGTATTCACCGACATTTCTTAATTTATCTCCTAATTTCAACAACTGCAAAAATGTAAATTACAATCCGTCTGATTGGACGAGACTTATATGTCGGCCAATCGGATCGAATGTCGTGTAATTACGGTACCGGTATACTGAAAGTTCTACAGGTTTGCGAAAGCCACCCATGATGTTATTTTACAGTTTCTTCATTACTTGCATCGACTTTGACAGTTCCTAAGGTAGACCGTATTTACACCAGGTTGATCTAGACCCATGTCTGTCTAATATTCTATACCTTTTTTGTTCTAACATATCGGTGAAGTAGATATATCTGTATAAACAGTATTGAAAATGTTAGCGTTTCAGCAGACGCATTTATCGACCATTTACAGAATTCAGTTAGTAAAAAGACGACGTAAGTTCCCAGATGTAAATTTATCTTGATAAACACTGGAAATTAAATGCCGTCGTTCTCAATTTGTCCCGTCATTTTTCATTTAGAGTTAGTTCTTAAATTTCCGTGACGTAAGATTTTTTCCCTCTTTTTAGTTTCATAGACGTACAAAAAGTCTAAATAATTATGATTTGTGAGAGAAAATATGTGATTCAGTCGCGCATGTGTGGTCTGTTATTTAAAATGCAATTCAAAAATAGTATTTAACTTGTTTTCGACTACGAAATTTCATTTAGGTGGCTAAGGCAGCATATTTATCAAGCCAATCTTTCTATCTGTCAGTTTGAATTTCATTTCACATATGATAAATTCTCGAATTATCTTGTTTTCTTGAATTACCAAGGAAATGCAATAAATCTTTGTTTCTTTGAAATCAGCGCAATCATTGATTGAGTTATATCAAATACAAAAAAATGAATGTACTTTCTTGAATATTGAATATTAGGGCCATTCTTTGTAGCCTAAACATAAACTTTACCAGGTTAATCACGTGATATAACAATATCGGAAAATCTTCAATGATTTTAATAATATGAGACCGATTTGAATTCGGTTTGAAGCAGAGAAGGTGGACAGACGTCACTGACGCATTAGATGGACGTCGTGGATTTTTGAAAAATCAGATAATAAACATGTTTTTGAAGAATAACCAAAATTTTGTTTGATCTTCAATAACTTTTTTTCAGTTAATTATTCAAAATCTAGCACGTTTAGCTCATTCCTGGCAATTCCTTCTCTGCTGCAAACTAAATTCAATATTATCAAGTATTTACAAACATATAAAAGATTTTCTGAAATTCTGAGCCACGTGATTAACCACCGCGATGGTTTCTGTTTTCATTTAAGGAAGTATTTCGGGGCATAGCTTCACCAAAATCTCTTCCTGACTACAATAGTTCAAGATCTGGGCGTTTTTGTTTTTGTTTTTGTTTTTGTTTTTTTTTTTTTTTTTTTTTTTTTTGTTTTTTTTTTTTTTTTTTTTTGTTTTGTTTTGTTTTTGTTTGTTTTTAATTTCATTTCACCATGGAAACAACCGATTATCGTATAAGTAACTTTCGGACGTAATTTCTTGCAAGTAAGTAGACCAATTACTGTTGAAAACTAACGGAGAAATCATTAATCAAGTTAGAAAGTAAACAGAGGTTGTTATCGGCAATGGCTACTTAGCTGATAAGTTATGACTTTACACTTAGAGCACACCAGACGTATAGATAATAATATCAGAAGCTGTAGAAATCAAACTCAAGACTTTTAAATGCTGAATAATAAATGAAAATGGTTCGTCATGAAGAGAGTTCTATCACTTTCCATTCGTATGTGTAAACTATACATGTAAACAAAGATTTTGATGCGAAGAAAGTATGATTTTGCGAATGGTTGCTCCATTTATATTTCCCATCTTTTATAAGCATGGAACCAACCTCAAACTTACTGTATATAAGTTGTGATAAGCCTGAACATATAAACTTACGGATGAAAGAAAAGAAATATTACATCTCTCTATATTTAGACATTTTATTTGTTGTCAATAGCTTTTTCATTGATCTTTGATGTCAGAGTCAATGACTCAGAAAATTATCTCTCTTTTTTCCGCTTTTATGTAAACGATTGACGGTATATACTCGTATTCAAATGCATTACATCAAAGTATTAAGACATCGAAAATACATTACGCTGACAATACATTCTATATAACCACCACAAGACCACCATAAAGGTATCATTACAGGATTAAATTACTATTTTGACATTAAAGAACGAACAGTTGGGTCCTTTAGATATTCTTTTACAAATGTGACTGTTTGGTATGAAAGGCTGCTCATTTCCATGAATAGTATACCATAAACTACATGTATGTATCAAAAGAAGATCTATAGTTACGTCTACAGAGCTGGAGAAACACAGCAAATTGCAGAGCATCTTCAATTATTTAAAATACTTGTTATGCCTAATTTGAAAATGGTTGAAGCAGTAGTATTACGCCATTGGTTTACTGAATGCGTTTAAAGTGACATTTCACATTTATTTCATTTTTCAAAAGTATGTTTTGATGCACAGATTGTTAGTCCCCTACCGGTGTTCACACCGGAGGGGACTATAGGTTTGCCCTCCGTCTGTCCGTCCGTCTGTCCGTCCGTCCGTCCGTCCGTCTGTCCGCTCAAATCTGGATCCCGCGATAACTTAATAACTAAGCAAGCGTTTTTGATGAAAGTTGGTTTATGACTAGATGGCAATGTGTAGATTATGCACATCATTTTATTTTTGTTTTTAGACTAAAATTGTTGTTGCTATGGTTACGGAAATAGTGAAAATATGGCAAAAAATATTGGATCCTGCGATAAGTTAATAAGTAAGCAAGCTAATTTGATGAGACTTGGTATATGACTAGATGGCAATGTGTAGATTATGCACATCATTTTATTTTTGTTCTTTGATCAAAAGTGCGGTTGCTATGGTAACGGAAATAGTGAAAATATGGCAAAAAATGGATCCTGCAATAACTTAATAACTAAGCAAGCTAACTTGATGAAACCTGTTTTAAAATGTAAAAAAAAATATAAGCCATGTTAGTCATTGATCTTTTAGTAACTTTATTCAAGTCATTTGAATTATATTTCCGAAATTTTGGGCATAACATTTCATATGTTTGACAATTATTTTGATGACTTGTTCATCTTAATCTATTATTGATTACCATATTGAGTCAATGTGAAGCCGGTAGGGGACTTTATGTGTTGCATACAACACCAGATACTTGTTTATTCTAATGCGTAGAAATGCTATCAGTTTTTTGAAGTTGTTATTTATAAGCGAAAATACGCCTTTAAAGTTGAGACAGAAATGACAAATTTTATATAAATCTGAACTGTTGTTCACAACAATTTGTTTAATTTTAGCACAAAAATATATATTTCTCGTAAACGGTTTAATACTTTGCCTTGAAATTTTCAGACTTTTCATAAGAAAACATGCTCTTTCAGATAGAATAAAAGTAACATTTATGTAAAAACAATCGTGAAATGTCACTTTAAGTCTTTCAAAATCAGCTGATAGAAGTTACTGACGACCTACCAAAATTTTGGCTGGTCGTCAATAGTCTTTTACCTTAGTTTTAAAAGATCTACTTCATGCAGCTAATTCCTGGCGTTTGCACGCATTCTCTGCTTTAAACCAAATTCAGATTGGTCAAGTATAAACATAGTTATTGAAGTCTTTCTGAAATTGTTGTGTCACGTTTTTTCTCTATTTTGTCAACAGATAAGACGTATAATGAATTCCATCAGCTTTTGTGTATCAATCCTAGTAAAGAGGTAACGGTGAATCAGAATCTAATCGTTGTCATGTTACGTCGATATTGTTTCAGAAGAACAACGTTTCATAACGTCAAATGTAGAGATATCAGATGCAAATCGAACTGCCTTATTGCATTTATCAAACTGTAACTGTATTTTGTTGCAGACATCATTTCGAGGACGGGTGTCAAAAGCATCGTAACTTTACCATATTCAATCTGTGGTTATAGCCTTTATAATCGATTGGATTGTAGTAAGTGCATTTGACGTGTGCAATTGTTGCACATTTGTATTGTGCATATCTACGGGAAATAACGTCTAGATGTCTCGTCAAATTACGAACTAATTTGCAAGCAGGAAGAAACCGAGAATTTGTTAGATGGACTTGTCATCGAAAGAAAGTAACATACGGCTCTGGTGCAGATATTTGATTTGTTTGTGTTTATAATGCTTCGTAAACCACTCTTAAATTAAACTGGCTGTGGTTTTCAACAGTTCGAATGTAAATGGAATTGTCATTTCCGTCTCAAATTTAAAGGTTTTATAGTGTTTATAAGCAACGATTTTAAAAGAACATACATACCGTTTAAACGTATAAGAATAACTAATCTTACCATCAAGACACATTTTTTTTAAAAAAAAGCGTTTGTATGAAATGTGTATGAATGTCTCTTTAAGACTCGTTACGCTAAATTCGATCGTTAAAAAAAACTTTGAAAAATTAGACTTAGAATCTGTCAACCAGATGTCGCATTTGCAAAGACAGTTATTAAGATATGATAAACACTCTTTATCTATTACAATAAACAGTAGTGAAAATTCCACGAAGACTGGCTATGGTCGATACCTCTTACACTTCCCCGAAGGTTCCTTTTAGCATAATGAGTCACAGATTTGCTACTCCTACCAGCTTCAGCTATTTGTTAATTGAAATCTTTTCATAAAAAAAGTTTTCGATTTTTTAGCTCCACTGGCCGAAGGCCAGCGAGCTATTGTCATGGCGTTGTGTCCGTCGTGCGTGCGTGCGTCCGTCCGTCCGTGCGTCCGTCCGTCCGTCCGTTAACTTTTTCTTTAAAAATCTTCTCCTCAGAAACTACTGGATGTATTTCAACCAAACTTCACAGGAATGATCCTTGGGTGACCCTTTCTCAGATTCCTTCAAAGAATTTTGATCGAACCAGAATAACCTGAGTTATCTGCCCTTGAATGTCAAAAATAGCTGGTTTTGACTTTATTTTTACTCTAAAATCTACAAATATCAACTAATCAAGACAAAACTTGGACAGAATATATATAAGCATAATATCCTGCCTGGGTATAATTTTTAGCTTGATCGGAATTATATATCATGAGTTATGTGCCCTTGAATTTGACAAAATTGCCATTTTCAACTCTATTTTGACTTTGATTTCACTCTAGCAACTACAAATATTGACAAATCTAAACAAAACTTTCACAAAATGTTGGTGACTATAAGATCTTGCCTTGGTGTAATTTTCAGCTTGTTTACATTTGTCAAAAAATGTGGCCATGGCAGGGAGGAAGGGGCTTATCAGACTTAAAGAAATCATAAGAAAATTCTTAAAAAATCAACCAGTGTGCCCAATTGAACCAAACTTTGCAGGAATGAGCCTTTAGTCGTTCTTTTTAAAATTTGTTCACAAATTTTTATATTTGTCAAAAAAATGTGGCTGTGGCAGGGAGAAAGGGGCTTATCAGACTTACAGAAATCATAAGAAAATTCTTTAAAAATCAACCATAAGGCCAATTGTAACCAGACTTTGCAAGAATGTTCTTTGAGTCTCTTTTCAAAATTTATTCACAAATATCAAGATTTGGCTGCCCCTGTGTAAGGCTTACAAGAAATCGTGGGATAATTCTTCCACTTTAACCAGTGGAGCGATTCAGGCCCTCCTGGGCCTCTTGTTTTCGGAATGTTGTACTGTTAAAGACAGCGTAAACTTTTCCAGACGTAAATCTATCTCTATAAACACCGTGAATTAAGTTCCGTCTTTCTCAATTTATCCCGTCAATTATCATTTGGAATTTCCTAAATATTCCTGGTGAAATAGAATTGTTTCCAAATTTAGCATTGTCAATTGATCCCATTCTTTTTTGTCTCTATTCATTTCTTTCGAGAAGTAATTTTTTTTTTCTTCTGTTCCCTTTGAGATTTGATATACACGGTGGGGATTGTGCATGATGGGATGGATAACGACTACCGACAATAGGGAACGATTTTATCAAGTAAACCGTGACGTAATTTCGGACAAATAAATAGTATTTCGTTGGTGTTGTTATAAAATCTCGTAACTACGGCTTGAATCAAACCGTAGTTACGAGATGTTATAACAACACCGACGGTTTATCAAAACATAACGGTAAACTCAGTCTATTTTTTGCACAAAATTTGATGCCAACTCGCCTCGCTTCAGGTAAGACATTTTGCAATAACTCTGTTATTTCTGTATCAATTTTCAAGCGGTTTGCTGCATGTACCCCGCCTTAACGAGCTCTTTCATCGGATGTATGACATATTAGATAACTCATGATACTTTTTCCGAAATATTGTCCCAACCGACCAGAAAGCGAAATGGTAACGACTACGGCCAAATTAACCACGCTTCAGGTAAGAATTTGTGCAATAACTTTCTTATTTCTGCGTCAATTTTCATGCGGTTTGTTGCATGTACTCCGTCTTACTGAGCCCTTTTCTCAGATGTATCATTTAACTTCCATGTACTTGTCTCAAAAATCGATCTCAACCGACTAGAAAAAGGGCCTGAATTTTTTGTCGTTTTTCCGGTCGGTTGGGATCAATTTTTGGACAAAGTACAAAGATTCTACAAACAAGTCATATATCCGAGGAAAGAGCTCACTAATGCGGGGTACATGCAACAAACCGCTAGAAAATTGGAGCGGAAATAAGAAAATTATTGCACAATTTCTTACCTGAAGCGAGGCAAATTTTGTCCGTATACTTCGTATTCGTTATCCATCCCATCATGCACAATCCCCACCGTGATATAGGCATGAACGAAAAAAATAACGTATAGATTTACAAACAAAAATAGATTTCTTCCATGAAAGATACCTTTGTCATTTTTCTTTATTCCTTTTCCTTCTATTGTACAGCATAGTTTTGAACGAAAACTAATTTTTGCGTGCACGTTACGTCTGATTTTTATCTTCTGTGTCAAGTGTCAATTCATTCATATATATTTTTCCCATTGCTCTAGAGATATTTACGAAGATTCTTTGACGAATGTTAGCACATATAAGCACGAATTGCTCATAGTGAGCATTATTGGTCTATCGTCGCTCGTTATGCGTCCGTCTGTCCATATATCATGGAACAACAATTATCAAACATACAAGAAGAAAATGAACAAACATGTCTATTGTATCTCGAATGAGTTCGATTTTCAGCAGGATCTGCGTGTCGCGCATCCTCGGAAAACCCATCGGTCATAGCTACGCTATATGTAGCGTAGCTATGACCGCCGGGTTTCCGAGGATGCGTGTTGCGTTGTCTTGAAATATAAACAAAACAAGTTTCGACTTATTTTCTACTCTTACAGCCACAGTATTGTCAATTATCTAGACAAATCCATATTATAACTGACATACATGTATATCCGCCTTCCCTTCTTCGAACTTTTTTCAAATAGGTCTCATGATTACCGAAGTTTTTCTGCAATTGTTGATTCATGCAGTTCCCTTTTTGATGGAACACCCTTACTCACATGCCTTACGAAATAGTGAAAGAAAACCAAAACGTAATTGCTATAACATTATTTCTAGCTTCTAGCCGAACACTTGTAAATTGTTGTACCAATATATATAATATTTACATGTTTGATATTAAAGCAGGTAGACGGTATTATTGTGACCATCTTAACCCTCATGTAATGATTTAGAAAAAGAGTGATTCAAACGAGTTCAAGTCTGTTTTCAAATTAATAAAAAATCCAAAAACGCATTACCCATGTCTGTTAAATTTGATTTTTATGTCTCGCGCACGAAATCTATCAAGCCAATCTTTCTGTCTGTCAGTTTGAATTTCATTTCACATGTAATAAATTCTCGAATTATCTTGTTTCCTTGGATTACCAAGGGAACGTAATAAATCATTGCGTCTTTGAAATTCTCTTGATCTGTTGTTGAGTTATATTAAATTAAACTAATATAAATGTACTTTTTCATAGATAGAAATTGGGTCATTATATCATGACCGAACGTACCAAATTCTAAGTTCTGCTGTCCTTTACTTATCTTGATTAAAAAACTCAAGCTAGTTCGTAGAAATTCAAACATACCAGAATAGAACTTGATGTACATACTTATCCTCCCCACCCCGTTTGGAGCAAAGGAACGTTACCAGAGGTGCGTTCTTTAGGGCGAGATTTCTTGAGATATATTGAGATTTCTAAAGGTATTTTAGGATAAAGCGTTCTTTAGAGCAAGATTTTTAAGACGCTCAATGGGAGGCGCCATTACCTATACTACTTTCTGAACTCCTTCCGAATGTTGACCGACTTGTTCCGAATGCTCCATACTTTATACAAATGACGTCATGATGACGTAATTTACATAAAGTATGGAGCTTTCGGAGCACCTCGGTCCGAATCCAGGTCTTAAAAACGCTTTACAGTTGTCTACATCTAGCTCTGTCTTTCGCTGCAGCTGTTACTTCATATCAGAAATTTATTGAGCTTTACGCACTCGTCAACATGTAAACGGTAACCAATTGCTAAAACCTAAACGATAACCACTTGCTAAAACCTTTTGTAAATTATACTTCTAATCAAACATCTTAATTTGTTGTCAAATTTGAGAAAGAACTTAAAAGTATGAATCAGTGAGATATTACATTGCATGAATCATATTGTTTCATGCTTGTAACAAAAATAGCAGAACATTCCACATTCAACTTTATAAGGGTACCAAAGTACTTTATTTAGGCTCCAATTTGGCATCCCTGATTGTTTCTACACTCTTTTTTCATGATATTTGCTAACATTTTTCGAAAACATCGTAACTGCAGCTTGTCTCAAGCTGTGGCTACTACGTATTCGAAGAAAACAGCGATATTGTTTTCGTTTATTTGTAACAGACACCACACGGACATCAAACACGATTGATTAATTTTATTCAGATCAAAGCCGACTCGATTTCATAACATTTGTTGACATAGCGTAATATGTAAACAAACAAATAATCTAAAAACGTAGCTTTCCTGTTGACGTTGTATCCGTTGATTAATTGTAGCAAAATATTTCCTCTTCACTGACCCGTTTATGTCAAGAATTAGTGCCTGTTTTGGGTCAATGACCTGGATCTCATAAGTATTCTATACAGAAACGTTTTCAGTGTCCAAAAAGTAAGAAATGTACACATATGCTAGAAAAAGACTTGACTTTATTTTTGAAGAACCCGCGGTGTTTGGTGTAAAGTATGATAGAGCAAAATTAGGTGCCCCAAAAGGCATTTACGGTGTACTTCACCTCATCAAAATCCGTTGAGTATAAGCCGAAAGACCTATCGAAAGCAAGAGTTTCTGTTCATGTGTACGCTTCCAAAAAGCCACCCTGATATCTGATTTATTTTGGAATGACTGGTATTCGATTACATGTATGGCGCTAAACAAAAACACATATTAAAGAGACATAAATCTGAGGTGCATTCTTTAGAGCGAGATTTCTTGAGATATCTTGAGATTTCTTAAGATGTTTTAGGATATCAAAGCGTTCTTCTGAGCAAGATTTTTAAAACGATCACTGGGACCCGCCATTGCTCTATACTTCTTTCGGAACACCTAGGTAAATTCTGTAGAATCTATATAGGAGAGAATTGACCGTGTTGTTCCGAATACTCAATGATTCATAAATCGCGGGGTTCCGAATGCTCCGTACTTCATACAAATGACGTCATGATGACGTCATTTGAATGAAGTATGAAACATTCGGAACACCTCGCTTATAATCTCGGTCTTAAACACGCTATATCAAAAACATCTTAAGAAATTTTAAAAAATCTCGCTCTAAAGAACGCGCCTCAGGTAAAAATTCGAACAGTGGAGATACATGTACATGTTAAACTAGAGCTGTTTAATATAATGAACAATAAAGAAGTAGAGCTACATTGTATCTGAAAGCCAAAAAGAGGGACAAGTAGCCCTGATTGTCAGTAATTTAGTCGAATCGCTAGTTTGAGTCCTGCTTGTCAAAACCACTTAGTACATGACCTACATGTACATCTTCGAGGACATGACCCTACAGGCATAGAACTCCTGGGCCCGTTTCATCAAAGCAAAGATACCAATGTGCCACGAAATACTGATACAACAGCCGAATTATTTAGGCTTTGGTAGATTGGTGATAATGCGATTCTTGTTCAAGACATGTCCTGGGACATTGATAAGACAAAAGTACGTCTTAAAAAAAGATGAAACAAGCCCCTTATACACAAGAAAGCCTATATGTCCAACACGTTTACATATAAGCGACCGGCTGAAACCTACTTTTCTTAGTTTGTCGCTCATCATTTCATAGAAAAACGTAGTAAACGATAAGCGATGGAAGGGGAGTACTGAAAACACGTTGGGTGCGACGTTAAACCAATTATAACAAAATATAGCAGTAGAAATGGTCAAAAATCCCTCATAAAGTATTTAACCCTTTCCCAAACGTCAATGACTTAGACTGTTCTCACTTGAAATATGCCGCAAAAAACAACATAAATATTAATAATGATTAAGTTCTGATTTGTGTAAAATATAACAAAGAAACAAAATGATACAACGGAAGAAAATGCTGGTTATCAGCATTTTCTCCCTTTGTCTCTGTGTATTTTCCAAGCCTTTTATATCAGGAATGTCAAAAGCATGTCTTGTTTACGAAAGTGTCAATCAATATGGAGATCCATCATGGGGCGACTGACAGTGAATCTATCACGGTCCATTACATTTGAAAAAGACTTTATATGGACATGATAATGTAAACAAAACATTTCAACTGTTACATTTAATGTATTGTTAACGCTTTCCCAACCAAACCTTGGTGTTGACGTCTCCAATAGGAAGGCAAGCATTTACATGTCAACAAAATAAGAAGAATGTTTTTTTATCTTCAACAATAGCCCAATTATCTAAACATAAAGCCGTCTGTTTTCTTATTGATAGTTGACAGTATGAAAGAATAGCTTTTCATAAACTGATGTCCAAATGAAACGTCCAACTGAAATTCGTCATTTGCCTTATGCCCATTACAATATTAGTAAAATGTGTGCTGTATATAATTATTTTGACCTACAATTACGGCAAATAATTTCCGATGACTGGTCACATGTCTACGTGCGCTTCGTGTATGTAAATCACGTCATTAAATTGGTCACATTTTAAAAAGGAACATGTGTTAGCGGATAGATAATCACAAATTTAAAGATTTTCTTATGAAACATCCGTATTGAAGGATACCAAGGCTAAATTCTGAAAATGGACCTCGTTTAATATGCGGCCACTTTCGAATGCGAGGAATGCAAAAACAAGTAGCAAGACATTTTAACGTATTGTCTTTCTCGATTCCGTGTCTTGATCGACGCGTTATAGTTCTGCAAACGTTAATCGATCAGCCACGCTCAACTAGACCTCGTGTAACGCTTGTAAAACAAGGCCATTCATTACGCTAACGCCATGTACGTTTCCGGTTTTTGAAGTGTGGGTCAATGTTGTGTCGAATAGTCGGTTACTGTGGTGGCCAAAAACTGTTTTATAGTAACTGTTGTTGTTGCAAGTAACGTTTCAAACAGACACACTGTTCGGAAAAAAGAGCTGGCAAATTAGTCATTAAGAATACGGGAAACTCAAATACAAGCCGCCGGACGTTTTGACATCTTACATTGCATGATATGCATCTTGGTCGACAAGTTTGGAGTCATACAAACATTTGCCGATCGGCCAAAGTCAGATAGACCTCGAGTAACGCCTGTTATGCAATAAGGTCTATTACGTCAATGTCATATGCGTTTCAGGTTTTAGACGCTGAATTTGACCATGCGAGTAGTATTCACTAACAATGGTCGCCAAATAAGGCGTTTTACGGTACATGTTGTTGTCGCAAGTAAAGTTGAACCACGTACTACTGATTTTTAAATGGAAATTCTGATACCGCTCTGTATAAATGTGCCATTTTTTAATTGGACGTCCGAAAGGACGTACAATTCTTATAACCACTTTTGGACAGGCGAAATGGGTTTTCATTACCAAAAAACCCTTTCTCAGACTCAATTGCCAGTTGACCAAAATTCAAAATAGATTTTGCGACCATACAGGAAAACTGTCGTATCTTTTCCTACTTTCTATGTGTTCTCTAACAAATACTATAAGATTCATTGGCCGATTCAATTCATGCCACGTCTTAACCAACTTTACGATCTTTTTTCGATTTAATCATTTTCTTGTAATTTTTTGACTTTTGTAATATTTATTGTGTAAAGGGTAAGATCTTTAGAAAGCGATACATGCATACACTATGGTTATAATGTAAACAGACACCCTATATCATCAGCAGCAGCGAAAGCTCAAACGGGAAAGGATTAACCTCGCAACCTTTTTTCAGTTTGAAATTTGGAACGCCTTTGGTTCAAAACCAGTTCGGATTATTTCTTCTGTAAAACGTTTGTTTTTCTTGATGTGTTTACTGAAAACACACATTTTAGAATGATTACCCAATTTAATGCACGTATTGTGTATGATAGGTTCCTTTTCTTCGATCATTGTTGTTTAAGTCTTTGACATATTTAAAGGAACGGGGTTTCCACGAGACGTACTTTGGAACCAGGGTTTTGAAATTGATTATCGGGGAGTGATTTCATTTCGCAACTCGGGTTCGACTCGATGACAAATTGGGGTTCCATCTGAACAGCCTCAGATGAGACACTAGTGAAATCCACCTATTCAGAAAAATAGTTGCTCTTACGAGTGTTTTTTCTCCAGCATCTGTATCACTGATATTCGACAGTATCATGACCTATTTACATACTGATCGATGATCATGACAACAATGATTATTACTAGTATAAGACTAAGTGACAGCGATCTGTATTTATTTCGTTTAAGAGACCCGTTTACGTGTATTGAGCTAAGAAGATGAAGCAATGGGTCTGCAACAGATGGTACCTGGATGATCGTATGAATATGTTTACAGATAGGGACATTGCTATTCTCAAATTTTCGTTGATAATGATATGAAGATTGAAATTGCTTATTGTACTCCACTGCCATTTTCCCGACGGCACGTTCCCAATTTCTTCTTTTTATGCACATCTGTAGATGCAAGGATGCTGCGGTAGTACTTGTATGAGGAATCCATGGTTAGGTGCTCCAATTCATCTGGTATTTTGTTTCAGGAAAAGTATGTATTGAATTTGTTTTGTAACCACAACCAGGGAAAACTGCTACCGTGTTTTTTTCTTTTTTTACTCTAAACAGGAATAAAAATCAAAGTGCTTGGAGCACTATATTTAGACGCCTCTCATTGATTGAGCGGAATTGTACGTAAATGATCGGCGTTTCATTACTTTATTTCGTTGAATTTGTGTTAAGATCTATTCTAAATCACTGCGGTCGTTTTTTCGCCAACGATGGTGGAGATAGAAGTCGAACAAAAGTGCCATGGTCACAATATACGCCGCCACTTATAAAACTTGAGACAAAAAATGACATTGACAAGGATTTATAAATATTCACACAAAAACCTGTAAAAAGTTGTGTTCACAAAAAGGTTTTTATAAATATCCAGTCAAAAACCTGGAAGGAATTGCGTTCACAAGACTGAAATATCATTAAGCCCTAGAGACTAAGATTGAAGGGGCATAACTCAGGCAAAAATCAATGAACCATAAAATCCTTACTTCATGCACATCTACCAATTAAGGTAATAACATCCACCAAGTTTCATAAGGATCCAGTCAGAATCTTAGAAGAAGTTGTGTTGACAAGGCTGCAATTTCAATCAGCCCCAGAGACTAAGTTTTAAGGGGGCATAACTCTAGAAAAAATCAATGAACCATAAAATCCTTCCTTCATACAAATCTACCAATTGAGGTGATTGACCAAGTGTCATTAATATCCAGCCATAAACGTAGGAGGAGTTGCGTTGACAAGGCTGCAATTTCAATAAGTCCCACAGACTAAGTTTTAAGGGGGCATAACTCTGGCAAAAAATCAATGAACCATCAAATTCTTCCTTCATGCACATCTACCAATTGAGGTGATAACATTGACCAAGTTTCATTAAGATCTAGCCAGAAACTTAGGAGGAGTTGTGTTGACAAGGCTGCAATTTCAATAAGCCCCAGAGACTAAGTTTTTAAGGGGCATAACTCAGGCAAAAATCAACGAACCATAAAATCCTTCCTTCATGCACATCTACCAATTGAGGTGATAACATTGACCAAGTTTCATTAAGATCCAGCTAGAAACTTAGGAGGAGTTGCGTTGACAAGGCTGCAATTTCAATAAGCCCCATAGACTAAGTTTTTAAGGGGCATAACTCTGGCAAAAATCAACGAACCATACAATCCTTCCTTCATGCACATCTACCAATTGAGGTGATAACATTGACCAAGTTTCAAGAAGATCCAGCCAGAAACTTAGGAGGAGTTGCGTTGACAAGAAAAGTGGACGGACGTACGGACGGACGGATGGACGGACGGACGGATGGACGGACGGATGGACGGACGGACAGACGGAGAAGATGACCCCAATATACGTCCGCCTCCGGCGGCGTATAAAAAAAGATGATTAAAAAGAACAATGTCTGAGTAGAATTCGAACCCAGGGCCTTCCGGATATGACATGTGTAAAGAGTACAAGGTGAGTGCTCTGCTAAGTGAGCTATCGCGGCTTTCATTTATGTAGCGCGTTGGCTTACATTTTGAATTGCTTTGTGGCGTACTTGATAAAATCAATGAAAAGTATAACTGACGACAATACTCATAGTAAACCGAAACAAGAAGACAAAAGTGCTAATCGCATGGCCTTAATTGAATTTGGTAATCAAATTAATAGTGATTATTCATAGCGACAAATCAGTTGTCTTGAAACGGCAATCAAATCAATTTGAAGCCTGAGAAGGGTTTTCTGGTATTAAAGCCGATTTCGTATGTCCGAAACCGATCTTATAGAATTAAACACAGAAGAATGAATAAAATATCTTTCGTTCATGTACAATCCCGCTCAATCAATCAGAGACGTCCAATTACAGTGCTCTCAGCACTTTGATTTTAAAACTGTAACAATCTATTAATTTCTTTACCGTCATTTTTCAACAACAGAAAACCAAATTTACAGATGGAAACATTTTTTGTAATTTCAAATCGGATATTCTGAAAACCGGACATTTAACAGGACTGAAGCGTTTCTTTTGGACGCCAGTATATATCATTTGGACTCCGTCATTAATGTTGTAAGTTAACAGCAATATTCGGTAACACAGTAATAGCAGTAATAGTTCGGTCACGATGTTATGGCACATCTCTATGGAAATCTACATAAACGCTATGTCGAATCTCCAAACAACCGTTATTGAGCAAGAGATGATTCGAATCTTGCTGCTGTGTCAAGCTGTAACTAGTTTGTGGTAAAAGTTTCGAATATCATTCAAAATCAGATCTTAGTAATTATCTTTATACATTTCTGAAAAGTTAACACTGTATTTTAACAAGATTGCATTTCAAAGAGCCTATAACTTCTTGAGATCCATTATAAATTGCAATGGATTATATAGGAGTACATCTTTCATGTGGATATTGGTGAACTAAAAGTGCCGTAAATCACGACTCCATTAATTAATTCGTCTGGAATCAAATTTCATGAAATATGTTTCATTTGTCATATTCCTGTGCCACCCTTTTACAAATGATCTAATTCCGAAAGGTATGACCCAGAATGTTTTGACAGCATCGTTGTGGTATATCGGGACATTCACGTGATCAAACTTAGAACTTAGCAGTTTCGAATTTGCTCAAATTTTACATAAATCAATTTAGCAGTTTGGTGAATGCTGATAATATCACAACATTTTATACCCTGTTTAAGAAACAAATATGCGATAAACTGAAATGTTGACAGAAATGCGGCAACTAGCGCTGGTTGTAGATAATATCACTACTCGTATACCCATTTTTTACCCCAGTTACAAGTACAGTCTTCTTTGGATATGTTCTTTCTTGCCACGCTAAAAGGGATCGTATTTGGGAAGTGGGAAAAGAATCTTCTGTAATCAGGCTGTGCGGACGTCAATTTTCTGTATGAAGATTTTTTTCATGTCTTACTATATCGTACATGTTCATAAGTTCGTTTTCAAATTGCAATATAATACTTGACGTCTGTTTCTCGTTTATTGGTTTTATGTACTTTCCAGAACGCCCATTTTACCGTGACGGGTCACATTAATTTGAATCGTCTGCAAAAGATCAAATTGACACCTCATCAGCTTTGTTCATGTGTACAGAGATCAAAATTCAATCATTATATATGAATTATGAACGCACATTAAATGATAATTATGTGATCCAAATGCCGTAATTAAATCATTTGAAGAAAAATCCTTTCTAAAGTTCCTTTCTATTGCAAGGATTAGAGGTTTAACATTTAACCCCCTTCATGAACAAGACCAAATATTGCCTTCAATGATTAAAACCGAATGGTTGAAGTTCATGCTTTTAGTTATTTTTTTTTTACGAAATAGTTATCGTAATTTGATTAACTAAAGCAGGTATATCCATTTGGTCAACGCAAGTTACTACAATTGGGTCCTCCTGGTCAGCATGCTTGAGCTGCAGAGAATGAGAGGGGCAAAATCACATTCCTTTCCTATGCGATAAAAGTTTAAGGCAGAAAAATAATTTTAATCTCATCCCCACTCACGGACTCTTTTTTCGATTTCCTACAAGATAATGGTTTTGGAAAACAAGCAGGAAAATGAAGTTATTGCTTATTACAAGCAATTTCTTCATTTTTCACGACTTTTTCTTGTTTAAAAGGTTCGAACATGTGAAATTTAATTTACTTGAAATAATTGTCTGCGATACCTTTCAATTCGGACATGTCCAATACGTTTGCCATTTGGTAAAGGGTTAAACCAGCTTCGGCCAACAAACCGTTTGGTGATGAATATAATATTATAGCGCCGATAATATGGAGAGAAAGTACTAATTATCATAATTTCCTTCTTCTGCTTCAATATGTTCCAATGTATATGATTGATATCAAAACCGTGTTTTGTTTGAGAAGGATATACTTAACCCATTACCACACATTTGCACCGTTTGACTACCCCAAGATAAAGACGTTGGAAAGCATTGTGGAAAATGAAGAAATTGCTTATGACAAGAAATTTCTTCATTTCCCACAATGTTTTCTATCCTATAAGGCCAAATAATTATTTGAAAATGAAACATCTTTGAATTCGGAACAGTCCAAAACTTTGCCATCTGGCAATGTGTTAGTCAATTCTCGGTTTAGAAAGGGTTAATTTGAAGCAACGCATATGATAGATGTCAAGAGTATGACTTAGGATATGCAAAATGCATCAATCATTTTCTAACTTCATTAATGAGAAATGCAATATATTGATTAAACCATAATCCTTATCGTTACGTACAATCTTGACGTTTAACAACAACCGTTTGACATTATTTTGTTCCGTGTGCAAAACAAATGTTAAATTAGACGTATAATTATATGTAAATGACTGATGCATTTTCCAGAAAAAAACTTAGATATAATCAAGTGAGTCCCGAATTTGGTGTTGCTCATATACATTACTCCTGCACGATAATATTTCAAACAACAAACGTAACTTTTCTGTTTCAAAAATTTCGCTTTGAACGTCTACGAGAATCTTATCAGTTTACCTCTTTCTAAAAAAGTGTCATGTTTTGAGCTCTTTCGTTTTCTAGAATAAAGTTGACATGTTGAGCTTTATGTAAAAAGACAAAAAAGCTGATCATTTTTAATAAACTCTTTATTGTTTCATTTGTTGCACATACTGCAAACACGTATCTACATTTTGCTGTCATAGCTTTATTTGTACAATTTCGTTTAAACGTTTACAACTTTGACTGATCTACAATTTTGCTCTGTATGAAAAGGTTGATGGTGTTCAGTGTTTAATTAATCGTATACAATTTGTGCTCGTAAGATGTCTTACATGTTCACACATTTTCAAAGAACTTTTTAGAAGACAAATAGTAGTCAGCAACGAGTAATAAAGAAGGTGATGCTTCACAGTATTTCTTCATTTCTCTTATTGTTTTCTACATAAATGTCATACTGTTATAAATTTGTTAATTTAAAACATTAGTTTTATATCAACTTAAATACCCAAAATTCTGTGCAAGTCTATATTCTACCCTCCTTTACTACTCCTGAATAAGGGTAAATGCTAGTGAGAAGTGTTAAATTAGCCGTATGCAACATGTACTGAGTACGTGTCTTAAGGTTTACAGACCCTGAAAAATATCTACACTTTCTAGCCGTACGAAATGCATCAAATTTCACACACTTGTAAATACACTTCACATAAGTTGATTCACCGTGCCGGAATTCAAGATTATGCTTCAAGAAGAAAATAATTTACAAATATTATTTTACTCTATATTCATATGCAAGGGAGGTAATTTTCAACATTTTTGTCAAATATTTCCATAAGTATGCATTTATTCAAAATTCTAAACCGTGCAAAATGCTTATGTTTGCATTTGGAATGGAAAGGTAACACAGTTTAGGAATAATTTGCACTTTTCGAATTTCGCCTCTGACTGTTTTGTGTTTTTGAGGGTTCGGATACCTTAATTGAGAGATAAACATGTATTTTGTTCAGCCTGGAAGGACATATGCCTATTTATTTGAGCTTTGATATGGAAGAAAGACATTATATGGTATTTTAGAAACCGTAAGCATGTGATTCTCTCTGATAAGGATCAAACATGCTAGCTTACAGTTGCTAGAGCTAATGAAGAAACGATAATAGGACAATACGGATCTTGATCAGACTGTGCGTATGCACAGGCTGGTCTAGATCCATGTTGTTCTTAAATGCCACAGTGACATTTTTACAGACCCCCTACCCATTTATGAATATGATTTATTTTGTTATCTGCTAATTCTATGTAATATCTCAAAGTTCTGTACAAGTCTATATTTACCCATTCTAGCCTCCCTTACTACTCCTGAATAAGGGTACAAGAAATACTAGACTAAATGAGAAGTGTTAAATTAGCCGTATGCAACTTGTACTCTGTACGTGTCTTAATTGAGAGATAAACTTGTATTTTGCAGACTGAAAGGACGTAACAAGTAGATTAGGCACATTCTTAATGCAGTCGACGTAACGAAGGATATAACCCCAACGTTAATTGGTAAGTTACCCTTTTCTTGTTAACCCTTTCGAAAATAAGACCTGATTTTGTTTTGTCTAGGAGAATTTGTTCGAGAAAACATTGAGGCAAAGGGAAAAAATGCTGATAATCATCATTTTCTCATTTTATCTCATCATTTTCTTGGTTGTGATGTACATATCTCATGTCTTTGTCATCATCCAGTTGTTGTCTGCAGCAGCTTTTTATTTCAACGACCCCGATATTTCGACTTTTGGGAAAGGGTTAAGCACCTATGAAACCTTTCCCAAACGGTAAGAAAATTAGGCTGCTTCACTTTGAATGCTGATACAGAGAAGATTTTGATATTGATTAAGTAATGATATGCGTAAACAACTTAAGCATATAAACAGAAAGAGAAAGTGCTGGCTATCAGCATTTTCTACTTTTGTCTCAACTTGTTAAGCATAATATTATCTTATATGTCTAAACAAGGTTTTGTTCGAAAAAGGTTTAAATGGACTAAACGTGCTTCGTTTTCCAAAATTAGATCTCCAAAAGAAAAAGAAATGCAGTGGATTATACGATACCATACTACATGTTTCTGAGCCGTGATCAGTCGTCTTCAAGTTTTTTTTTTTTTTTTTTTTTTTTTTTGGGGGGGGGGGGGGAGGGGGGGGGGAATGTTATTATCAAAGTTTCAACCATTGGGAAAGAACCTGTTTCTGTCAAACTGTAAATTATAACTACTCTCACTTAACATTGAAAACATTGGGGCAAAATAAGAAAATGATGATACTCGGCTACCAGGAAGTACTCTCTTACGAACAGAGCACATTATCTCTACATTCCATTTTGATTTGGAGAGTACCTACTCTCCATTGCCGAGGTCTATATTGATTAAACCATCAAATATGACCTCTGCAATTTTCGGTACGCCAACAGCCTATTTGGTCGTCATAATCTAATTATAGCACACCATTTGAATTATCGAATCAAAATCATTCAGTTTTATCTTGCATGATCATTACGTATACATTACGTCGTTTCTATTTTTGGCTGAAGCCGGTAACATTTGAATTATCGAATCAAAATCATTCAGTTTGATCTGGTTTGATTACGTATACATTACGTCGCTTCTATTTTTACATGAAGCCGGTAATTTGAAGCGTCAGCCAATGAAAGCTTGTATCAGCTTTTTAAATTGTTTTGGTGTGTATCGCCAACGATTGGATACTGAAATCCCGCCAAGGCCCCGAGATTAGACGTGAAATGACCCCGCGAGAACAGAGCTCATTCTATCGAAATGGAATGTAGAGATGATGTGCTCTGTTCATAAGAGAGTAGAGAGTACCAGGAAGCTGAGAGGGGTCGGTTTGTGGCTATAAAGCATTCGATTACATGTACTAGTTTAGTTCTCCAATGCATTGGTCGCTTAAGCTCGAATCTGTAAGATCTGAAAAAGAAATTCAAAAAAAGTTTAAACCCCAGTCGCTCGGATTTACCAAATGTTACATATGTACTTTATTCACAGATATCTTCGATCTTAATTGATCTATTAAGTTACGTAAAAGTCCGTAATGGTGCCTGTTGATTGATGTGGTGTCATTTGTAATCAGTAGGTCCATTTCATTCAAACTAATGCAATTACTCTTGTTACATAATGAGCTTTTTAACAATGCGATCTTTTATCATGGGGTAATGTTTTTTGGTTTATTTCTCTTGTATGGCGCCAGTAAAGTCACAAGAAAGCTACATGATATTGTTTCATGAAGTAATCATGTGGCATGATATATTTTCCTTTACTTTTCCCAACAATCATAATTTTTCCTAAAATTTCCATTTAGATCCTCTATTGAAAGACCTAAAAAGGTACCTGCCATACTTCGCAAATGCCAGAATGCTCTTGAAAATTAATCAACAAAATGTTCCTAGCGTTGACAAGAAACGGATTGGAGATCTTGGTATCAAAATAAATACGACAGCATGATTGTTGACAAAAGAAAAGGAATGTACGAGTCTTAGCAGTCAAATGAATACCACCAGTGTTGTTTGGTAGGTTACTTTTCAAACAGCCAAAGGTTTTGAAAATGCCTATTTCATGTCGTCTTTTAGACCCATTTTGTCAGGAACCAAATGTGTCGAGGGCTGTAATTACATGCAAATCGAAACCATTTAAAAACGTTTACTGGTACACAAAGCATCTTATAAATGTTTCTTCTAAATAAGCACCTTATGAATGTTTCTTCTAAAATTGTTATACAAGGTATGAAACGACATCGCCTTATTATATAGTCAGAATGCTATATAGCGAAAGGATAAAGTTGTTTTAATTAACGTCCCCAATATTTTCCCAATAAAATGAGGTTTATATTGGCCCAGGGCTGACTTCATAGGGAGTCGATAGATTTGAAAACAATACGCAAAATGTATATGGACTGGATATTCCCATTTTTCCTTCGTGTATTTTATGAAGTTCATTCATTTATGATATCGATTAAGCTGGAAGCAAAACTATTTTCCATAAAATTCATTTAAACTATATCTATTGTTTACTGGTTGAATATAATTATAATGGCAACCCTGAAAATGGAAAAGTGGCGAAATTGTGCTGAAACACAAATCAGCGAAAGGAATGACAGATACAGCTATGAAAAGAATTCATTGTAATCATATTTTTTTACAATACTAATTCCAAATTACCTAAATGCTAAGTATACGGAAGTAGCTAAGTTCAATCATTTCTTGGCCAGAGCGCATGTCAAACAGAGAATAGTTGCAAATTGTCGTAATAATTTATATCGCTGTTTTTCAACAAAGACCTCGCAACTACAGCTTTCAACAAAAGCGACGATTTGTGACAACATGATGTTGATCTCCTCTTCTCAATGGACTTCTTTAGTCTGCTTCTCATTATAAAAGAAGTTCGAAGAAAGATATGAAGATTAATCTTATCATTGAGAAGTTGTTTCTAAATCGATATTGAAAATTAAATAATCCTAACAGGAACAGTGCAACCAGTACCTTAATAAACCCAATAACATTTTTTTCGTAGATACTAGAACACATAACAAAAGAAAAACCGCGTACAAATGCTAAAAACCATCGAGTCTTTTGTTTTTCTATCTGACATCTTTTAGCGATCATAGATTTCAAGTGATCCATTTTATTGACATTAGTTATAGCCCTCTGGCATCTACATACACAGTCTTTGAATTTGGTTCCGTCTTCAAACCTACCGTCTGTGAAAGGGTCAAATACTTCCCTACTATTAATGATTTCGTCTAGTCAAGATTGATTCGGTTTCTCGTTTGATAGACATTTCTGTACAGACTTTTTGACATTCTCTAGATTTATCAATGAGATGTACTTAACTGAATTAGCTCCAAGTTGTGCATCCTAAATACGCACATTCAAGTCAACCGACACTCGTTAGAGATGTCCACATTACCAAGAATAGTCGAGCGTGGATCACTTCGTCTATGCAAAATTTGGGCCTTGAATTCTTTGAACTCCATGACAGAGGACTGGATTTCATTCAAAACTGTCTGACTTTAGGGAAACTCCAGTGAATGTCGTCGAGAAGTCAGGAGGATTATGGATTTTTGTTGACTTTTTTCACTTAAGAGTTTACAACTATTTCTTTCATTTAGCAAAGGCACGTGAAACGAGTTTAATTAGATGCACTCTTAATATTTCGCGATGATGAACATTTAATACGTATATAAAGAAGATACATGTCCTCTCTCCGCTGTCAACCTAACTACTTTTATACTGTATTACTTGTTCTCAGCCAGATACATAGCGTCGCTTTTAACAAAAACCTTGTTACTGCAGCTTAACACAAGCTGCAGTTACGATGCTTTTGTTGAAAAGGAGGGATAGACATTTGAATAAGAGCCTATTAGCAGAAGTATTTTCAGTTTGCTTTCTCTGCTTTCCGACCTTTTCACATTTAATGAAAGTGCAAGCAAAACAAATTTTACTTTGTTAGTTATCTTTTTTTCTGAGAAAAATTAACCCTTCATTTTCGTTCAAATGAAGGAGATGTGTAGGATGATATTTTTCATAGAATTGAATCGTCATGGAATTGAATGCATAATTCATTTGATGTAATCTAACAACATCAATATTCATTCCTATATTCTTATTCATAGAATGCATACAAAAACTCGAGACGGATATTGTTTCATTAAAACGAAACATGTGCATTTTACCAGTTGTTTTTGTTCGTTTTCCATGGACATCGAATTTAAAATGGCATTTAATCTGTGTTTTTCTGATTACCTTTCTGAACAAATAAGGACAGCTAGGGTACGGGGATAACCTAATTTTTATACGTTTCTTTTCTAATCAGGGCACATTTTGGAAATGTACTTGAGATGAGAAGTGATGCAATATGCATTGATTAATGTCCTAATTTGAATGAAAAATCACCAACACAAACTTTATATGAAAAAATTATATTGGCAATAAATTATTTGAAATGAAGCTTTCCCTTGCAAATATAAAGTTCAACAGAACAAAACTTCAGATTTGCCCACAGACCTGTTTTCAATGGCATCAGATGGCATTGAAATGACAAGATTTATATTGTGGTCACGATATTTTGGCAGATGAGTAGAAAAACCTATGTAAACACAATATTGAGCTGTAAACTACAGAAATGTTTCATGTTATGGTTCGAATCTTGCAGGTGTCTCACACCTGCAAGATTCAAACCATCAAATGCAAATTTGTATGGAAAATTAAGACCGTTTTCCCTTCTTTATATTGATGTGGTTTTTTTCAAGAGTATGTCAGGATATCGTGACTTTACTTGATGTTTTCGGTTCCATGATAAAGTATGTTTTCGTTACTCTCACCAAGTATTGTTCCTTCGTTATCAAGAAAGATCTAAACCTAGTAGACCTCAATAATTCACGGATTATGAGTATGTCTGGAGTAGAATCGTAATGTCGGACGCTGCATATTTCATTGTCAATATAGTTTCTCATTTGTACAGAGAAAATTAACCGTAATCTTATTCTTTGTATGTAGTTGGTCTGTTCTATAAGTATGAAGAGGAATAATTTCTTTGTCCTTTTTTTCTACCACATATATTTGCTTTTCTTCTGAAACCTCGTAACAGCCACCTTGTTTAAAGCTGCAGTTATGAGATTTTGGAAGAAACAGACGTTCGATATTTTTCAAGTTTTATATTAGACATACATTTTTAATGCTTATTATTCAAAGGCTTCATTTTGCAATCTACATATTCAAACAGTACTGGATATAAACCGTAGGACATTGTTAACGATGTGGGCAAAGCTGCAGATTAGATCATATCGGTGTTCTGAAAATTGAACAAAAATATCAAGCTTTGAACACCGAATACAATATCATAGGTACGGATTGGTATTTTTTCAAAGAGTGTCGTAAAAACAATATATATTTTTTTCTTTGAAATGAAATTTCTAGAATGGCGTTGTCTTCTCAAACATGTATCGATTGCCATGACATCAGATATTTGACGCTGTTTTCCGCCACTAATATTTTATGGCACATGCTTTTGAGCATGGGGCTATATAGACAGACGAACGCCAATAGAGTCTGACATCTAATCCATCACATTTTCTATACCAGTTCATACTCCGTCCATACAATATTGTTGATCTCGGAAATATTTGGTCACATACAAACCACAGAAGTTCTAGATTATGTGTGACCAAAACGTCCAAACTTTAGCTTGATCTATCTGTTAACACAACATTCGTGTTGGATGAATTCAATTTTGTTTTCTTCTTGTTCGAGTCAAAGTGTATCTGCGAATTCCGCTTTTTGTATGCATTTGAACTATTATAAAAAGGCACAGTGTTGTGAACCAAATTGTATAAACCCGATGCCAATGTCGATGTGTACATGTAGTACTTAACGAAGGTAATTTCCGTAAAATCTTCTCCTTAATCTAACTTTTCATCCACAATATTGTGAAAATTGTTCAATTTTTAATTTACATACATGTATAGCTCGCGATAAATGACCTGACGGTGCATCCCTAGCTTTTTAGCTAGGGATGCTCTGCCAAGTTATTTATCGTGAGTAATACCTCACAAAACAAATATGTATCATCGGACGTGTTTAAAAGGAGTAGAAATGTTAATGTACTGTTCTCAAAATTTTCAATTTTAGAATCATTACATACTTCTATCAAGAACTAACAACTGGGGTTGTCTATATAATAAATGATGTGAGATGCCAATTGTACGTGATTGGCTATTGACCTATTGACACTTGTTAATTAGAACAAAATAATGGTCTATGCACACGAATTGGCAAGACATTTGGAGGACAAAGTATACAACTACATGTAACATTCTGCATGTTGTAGCATTGATCCAACGGTAGGTGGTATCCTTTTCAAGATTTATTATATATATAAACATTTGACAGTATATCATATATTGAAGACAATGGAAACTGTTTCTAGATACACGCACATGTAGCTCTGTGTATGCATCAAATAATTCTATTACAATATAATTGTGACCCGTCAAGCTACAAGGGACCTTATCCGAACTCCAACAATCCAAATTTTGACAAACTTGTCAGACCCAGCACAGGTCAACCAGATCCCGTATGCGAAAAATGAACATATAGTAAGATAGGGAAAATATTCCAGATTTAGAAAATTACATAAAAAAGAAAAGTATCGGCCCTAGTCTGGCTGCGCGGACTGCGCAGACAGACTAGGGTCGATATTTTTCACACATCAGATAAGGTCCGTTTTATCGTGCTGGGTCACAATTATTTATTTCGATGCATACAGTTATCAGATGCATGTGGGTATAGAAAAAGCATGTGAAATTCTTCATTATCTTGAAACGCACAAAAAAGAAGACAAAAAACATTTCTGATATTCTGAACGCACAAACAACACAATTTCTATAGGATTTCAAGAGGTTGCGAGAGTTCAGAATTAGTATCATGAAGCGAGCCCAAACAATGTATTAGAGTAATGTAAACAAACATAGTTGCGTCCAATTTATGTTTTGGGAAACCCCAGACATTAGCTAATTAGTACGAGTGTAGACAGGTAAAAAATAGATTAACATTTTCCCAGACGGATTGCATTTTAGACCGATACAGCGAGTAAATAAAAGATTTTGCGGAGGACAAAATAAACTTTTGGACACGTTCGAAGCTGTTGGAATCTAATCCATCGTAATGTAAGCCGTTACATGCAAGACGAAACCAAAATGCGGCACATGGAAAAATATTACAAAATTGCAACTACGTTGTATGTACATGCATAGATATTTCTAAATCATTTTTAAAGAAAAGTATCTTCAAAAGATAGGTGAGAATGCATCTTTAATTTTTCGCCCATCGCTCGAGTAATGAAAGAGTAATACAATGTAATAGTTTGTCTCGTGTTTTTACTGTTTTGACGTTGCTTTAATTTCTCTCGCAATTTTAAATGTCTGACTACAAATGAAACTGTCTAATAATGTTTGCCCCAAAACGCGGGAAGTTAAATCAAATGGCCCTGGACTGATTAAAACGGCAACGAAAAGTTAATTGCAGCTTCATGGAAGTTGACGAACACTCAAGGTAGATTAATGAGCAAAAACTGACACCAATTTTCTCTGAGAGTTTTATTTGCTTCGCTGGCAAACTTCCTAATATTCGAAAAAAGCATCGGAAGATTTTAGCTGTATTGCGAGCATATCACCGACAGATGATATCTGACCATTTCGCAAACAAGATCTAATTTTGAAGCACCTGATAGACAACGTAAGGGAGGACGTCAAGGCAAAAGAATAAATTGCTGACAACCAGTGCTTTCCTCATTTTCTATCAATATTTTCTTTGTTACACAAATCTTATCTTTTTAAGCATTCATCTTGGCGACTTATCAGGTTTCAAAATGGCAAAGGAGACTATTCGCCGTTTGAAGAAAGTTTAATTAAAGTGACATTTCAGAATTTTTTGTCATAAATTTTACTTTTATCTATAACTGAAAGAGCATATTTCCTTATGAAAATTCCGAAAATTTCAAGCCAAAATATTGCGCCGTTTACAAGAAATTTATATTTTTGTGTTAAAATTGAACAAATTGTTGTGGACAACAGTTCTGATTTATATGCAATTTATCGATTTTGTCTCAACTTTAAATGCGTGTTTCTCGCTTATTGGCAACAACTTAAAAAAAACTGATAGTATTTATACTCATTAGAATAACCAATCTTGGCATCAAGACATACTTTAAAAAATGAAATTGGAATGAAATGTCCCTTTAACTAAAAAAATGTTCTACGTTAAAAACATCTAGATGTTCATTTTTCAACCCCTATGCAACGAAGATTCGGATGGAATGTTCTTTTTTTTAAAAATACTCGGATACCCGTAGCGACTGGTCACATACACTATGCCACATCCATATCACGGCCGGAGCACTCCAAAAAAATGACCAGTCGTATGTAGCATATCTTTTGATTATTCCGACGTCGCACGAATCTCATCAGGGATAGATTTCCTTAACAGCCGATCCGTTTTACCGAGATATACGTCCTCCTATCACACGGTGGATATTGTGCATCATGAGATGGATAACGAAAACGGACAAAATAATCTTGATTCTTGTAAGATTTTTTTTCAATAACTTCCTTATTTTGTGCGTCAATTTTCAAAAGGTTTGTTGCATGTACCCCGACTTGCCGAGCTCTTTCATCAGATGTATGACATATTAGATAACTCGTGGTACTTTTTCCAAAATGTTGTCCCAACCGACTAGAAAACGAAATGGTAACGACTACGACCAAATTAACCACGCTTCATATAAGAATTTGTGCAATAACTTTCTTATTTCTGTGTCAATTTTCATGCAGTTTGTTGCATGTACTCAGTCTTACTCCTATCTTTTCTAAGATTATATTACTTATCTGGAAACTCCTTGTACGTTTATCAAACATCGATCCCAACCGACTAGAAAAAGGACCTAGTTTTTTTGTCGTTTTTCTGGTCGGTTGGGATAAAATTTTGGACAAAGTACAAAGATTCTACAAACAAGTCATATATCTGAGGAAAGAGTTCAGTAATGTGGGGTACATGCAACAAACCGCTTGAAAGTTGACGCAGAAATAAGAAAATTATTGCACAATTTCTTACCTGAAGCGAGGCAAATTTGTCCGTATTCGTTATCCATCCCATCATGCACAATCTCTACCGTGTATCAGATGCCTTGTTATGTTATTTCAATTTAGAAAATCAATTTAGAAATGTGGTTGAATGTGGCCCATTGACTTACTCGTATTTTGTGGCTTGGACAAAGGGCAGTGGGGCATATTTTCTGCCTGACAACTGCTCGTAATGGAGTAGAAAATTTCTGACTGGTACTATGATAATGAATTACCCTAATACGTCGTATGCGTCCTTTCCATACGACAAATTGTTAGACTGATCCAAATTGAGAGGTGAAGCAGCCGACAAAACGAATGCCATTGGGACCTAAAATATTGTGTTAAAAAACAAAGAAAATAGTGAAGGACCGGAAGAAAATGTACATGATCAGCATTTTCACCGTATGCTTCGATGCCATTTTTGCTAAGCATCCTTTGTTAAAATCATTAATATGAGGTGCTGTGTTGTGGGAAAGCGTTAAATGTCAAACATAGGTCTGCGACCAAGGGTTACCGTATAGGCATCCGTGGATTTTGCATCTCATTGTGTTGGTTAAGAGTACTTATAGTTTGTTATCATTTCTCTACCTAGTGATATTCACCAACAAGTTTATTTTTCAAATTACACAACAATCCATCTGATTGGCCGAGAGTTCAGTCTCGTCCAATCAGATTGCTTGTTATTTTGATTCAGAAAACTGTTTAGACATATTGGTGAACATAGCCCATCATCACCGAGTTCAAGGATGGCATTCACCAACCTGTCTAAATCCAGGATCACATTTGAGCCAGGATCTGGAAAAACGTCCCTTATAGCATTTGAGACAGCCACATTTGAAGACCAGTCTGTGCCTAAGCGAAGAATGGCATACACCGATGCCGCTCTTTTATGGTTGCTACAGATCAAAGAAGCTTTTAGAGAACAACATGGATCCTGATCAGACTGTCCGTATACACAGGCTGGTCTGGATCCAGGTTATTCTCAAATGCCATAAAAGACCTTTTTCCAGATCCTGGCTCATTTACAATTACACATCAGATAGTTTGCAATACAGTTTTGATTTAGGAGATATTTTTGCTGAATACAATACATAATAATGTACATCATCATCAAACACAGGCTTTGAAAATGAAAAGTTTTCATCGTCGCTTTTCAACAAAAAAAACTCGTAACTGCAGCCAAAAAAAGATGCAGTTACGACGTTTTTATTGAAAGGCATCGACATGTAACCGTGATGTAGTATGATGACATTGACATACTTTCCTAGCGTGAGAGTCATACGTGATACTTGTCTTTTGACATGAGAAAACGTTGTGCAGTTAATTAAACTGGGTTAAAGATAACAAGATATTGCAACTAGATACAGTCACCTTTAAGGTATGTTACTCATCTTTAGATGCAAAAGTGCCTGACACCTCGTGCAACATCGGCGACATCCGTGACAGTGGAGATTAGCGAGGTTATCCGGATTTTTGAAATTCGGGTGTCCTCTTCAATGTCCATCGCCACGAATTCGGAGGCGAAATTGCACCAATTATTTCGTCGCTTTTCAACGAAACCTCGTAGCTGCAGCTTACTTTCGTTGAAAAGTAGCGATAATGTTATCTTATGATAGATGGAATACGTGAAAACTAAGAAAACCAAGCTATTTATATCAAATTTCATTTTCCCATGTAATCTTGATATCATGCACGTGCTGTACGTTCTTTCTTTTCAAATTTTGTGACAAAAACAAGAAGCAAACAATAGAGAAGAATAACAATTTTGTGTCTTATTTTATCTTATTCAATTTTTTAACCTGTAGACATATTTTCATTTTTTTCTTTTGAATATCAATAACATGCAAGTAATTAAAATGACTGATATTTGTGAATGGAATCTGTGATAGTTTGGTGGGAAAAACAATGCTCTACTTTTCGTTTCGGACCCATGTACCCGGAGAAGGGCGTCGTTTGTGTCAGTACAGCTCATTATCGATATGTCCTTTGTCGTATATGGGTTAACCCATTCCCAAACGGCAAAATTTGGACTGGTCCAAATTCAAACATGTTGCAGACAACAATTTAAAGTTAAGGAAATTTAATATATGTTGGTCTTTTTTGGTAGAAAACATTGTGGGAAATGAAGAAATTGCTTGTCACAAGCAATTTCTTCATTTTCCACAATGTTTTCCAAAGCATCTATCTCTTTGGGAGTCAAAAAGAGTCCTTTGTCGTATATAGGTTAAAGGTGTTTGATAGTGTACTAAGTGTTATCCTTTCCAAATCAAGCCCCAAGTTTTGATTCTAACCATTATTTTCTCCGTTTACCTTAAAATTATCTATGCTTTGTTTAACATAATATTAATTCTTAATTATCTTAATTCTTTATATATCTGCAGCAGCGTCCTCACCTGGGTACTTCACATCTCTGCAATTTGAGAAAGGGCTATCCTTTCTAAAATATAAAATGGAAGAAGCCTTATGTCCCGTTGTTTGAGAATGGGTTAAGATAAACACTAGATAAATGACTGGGTGTCCTATACATAGGACAATCATGTAAGGTCATGTTATGTAGATGTTGACCTCGGGTAATACGTGCCTGCTGACTTCTCAGAAAGATGACAATAAATGCCAATTCGTATTAAATCATTATTAACGCTTTCCCTAACAAGACCTGGCTTTGATGTCCCCTATAAAGAAGGATTTGGAAAACATTGAGGCAAAAGAAGAAACTGCTGATAACCAGCAGTTTCTCCTTTTGTCTCAATATTTCTTTTAGGGACGTCAAAACAAGGTCTTGCTTGGGAAAGGGTTAAGGGGACACCAGAAGCGAGACTTAATTTGGAAAAGGTAAAGTCCATCGTACAATGTATCTAGTTTTAGTTCATGACTACTAGATAATCATTAGAATGATGACCGGTTGACATAAATTGGCATGACCTTACAAAACCTTCATGATTAACCATTAAAGTGACATTTCACATTTATTTCATTTTTTAAAAGTGTGTCTTGATGCAAAGATTGTTTATTCTAATGTGTAGAAATGCAATCAGTTTTTGAAGTTGTTATTTATAAGCGAAAAATATGCCTTTAAAGTTGAGACAAAAATGACAAATTGTATATAAATCTGAACTGTTGTCCACAACAATTTGCTTAATTTTAGCACAAAAATATATATTTCTCGTAAACGGTTCAATATTTTGACTTGAAGTTTTCAGAATTTTCATAAGAAAATATGCTCTTTCAGATAGAATAAAAGTAAAATTTATATGTAAAAATAATTGTGAAATGTCACTTTAAGACTTGGTCACATTGTAATCCAAATCACGTCAATCTCGAGTCAAACTGTCCAAAAAGCATTGAAAAAAAACCAGTAGTCTGTAGTTCATAATGGTGATGTTTACAAATGTAAATTTTGTAAACATTTTGGCCATTTAAAGTAATGAAAGTTGACTAAATTAACGATATTAACTAGGACTACATAAATAAATATCATATCGTCGTTGTAAATGTAAAACCTCGTATCTCGTTTTTGGAAAATTTCAAAGGGGAGGGAAAAAGCTGTAATAACTTTTCCCAAACTGAAATGTTTTACTTGAAATTTAGACATATTGTTCACAAATGATTTGTCATCAATACTGATCAGTATAATATCTCAAAACCTGCAAGAATTGTCTTTAACTGGGCACACAAGTTTGTACTTTGAAAATCACAAGAATCGACATCCGAGGTCTTGCATTTACACCGACGATATGTTTATTCTTGTGAGACATTTGGAGAAAACGAGATAATGCTGGTGATGAAGATTCCCTTCCTTTCTTTAAATATATTCCATTTCTTTCTTCCAATGACGTCAAAACGATCGATAAATTTGGGGAAGGGTTAATCAAAGTTCGCCTTTTGGTGACAAAAAGGATTAGCTTCAACTTTGTTAAGCTTTAGTTACTATGATTTGTAACCAAGAAAAGGTACAAATATAGCAACCAGGATCTGGAAAAAGATCACATAACTTTTGATGATATACATACACACAGACTGATCTTAAAGTTTGTTCATTACCTGTAGCAATTGTGAAAAAGCAGCGTGTATCCTTATTGGACTCCATTTGATCTTACAGTCTTACATTAAAACCGTTGTCTCAAACGGTATAAGGTCACCTTTTGTAGATGCCGACTCATATAAGTCAATCTGATTACGATCATTTATCTTCTCTTTTCAACGAAAACCTCGTAACTGCAGCTTGTTTTAAGCTGCAGTTACGAGGTTTTCCTTGAAAGGCATCGATATACATGTATAATCCATCTGCATATGTGTCACGTCACGAGAAACAGTGCATGTACTTTGTTATTCTTAAAAGAAAACCCTCTCTTTCCATCGGTAAATGTTTACTACCCCAACGAGTTGCCTCTGTTATCACAAACATCCCGTGGTCTATTCTCGCAACTTCTACAAGATTTCGACCATTGGTCGTAAATACAGGGTGTCCCAAAAGTAAGGTAACACTTAAAACCTCATGTATCTCGGCTAATATATCAATTGTATATTCCCAATATCGCTTACATTACAGAGGGTTATGTGTAGAAACAAATAAAACAAATTTCATCAAAATATCATGTCATTTGTTTATTTTATTTATGATAAATAGAACACACCCTATTTTATCAATGACGTCATTCCTATATTAAATGACGTCCTCTAAATTACGTCCCTTCTATGCCTTTTCTTGATTTAAACTTGTGCTGTTTAAATTTTTCAATTACTGCCTCACATACATGTATGTCCATAGACCTGTTCCTACATTATCTTTGAATGTTTGATTTCAATATTGTAACAAAAGTCATGTTCTTGTTTTGGGAACTACACCACAAGTCTCTCCATAGAAAATAGACCATTGAATTCAAATCCGGTGTGCGTCCACCGACAAAAGTCTAAGCGTTTGACTTGATCTCCAAAAGACTTTGATTTCATAATTTGAATATTGGTATTGAAACGTTTCAAATAAAATTTCAAAATGTTCACTGTACTAATTATTTCAATGAATCTTGTTCCGACAAATTTCATCTCATCGACTTTCTTGGACTTCCATTTACATCCTCATTAAAAGCTAAGACGTTTTCTGCGCTGCGGGATGTTTCCGATCTTTTGCTTCTATGGTCATCAAAATCTGACCGAGATCATTCAAATTTAGGTATAATTGAGTAGATTAGTTCTGTTCATGGTGGATCTTTTGTTTTGAATTAAAACTGTAGCTTTCTTTGCACAAATATAATACCATTCAAAGCTGGAAACAGGTCAAAAGAAGGGATTTCCTTCCTGGGCACGCCCAGTCTACTACTCGGTCATATGGGCAACCGGCAACCGAGGATAAATAACCTAAAACAATACAATACACAAATATGGGAGATTTTAATTATTGATAATGCTTTACTGCATATATACGCTGTGAGAAGGAAGGCTGTGACGTCATTTTGATAGTGGTACAGATGACGTCAAAAATGACCCCATTTTCATTTGGGCATAACGTTGAAGTATATGGCAAAGATAATTTCATTGAATTCCAAAGACAATGAAAGTTTTCCGAATGAAATCGGCTGAGAAATAGCAGAGCTATTACGCTTTGTAAGTGTTACCTTACTTTTGGGAAACCCTGTACCATGACAAATGAAAAGTCTGATACAACATTTCACTGATTTTCAACGAAAACCTCGCAACTGAAGCATGAAACAAGCTGCAGTTACGAGATTTTCGTTAAAAAGCCATAATTTTCGTTGATATTCGAAAGCCGAAACACATTAAATTTAAGCTTGAATATGGAAAAGAGAATCTTCCACGGCGTGAATACAGATCAGCCTTCGTGTACGTGTTGCCTGATCAAGGTCCATGATGTACTTTGGTATTCCTCATTACGTTGTGGAAGTAATCAAGGAACTGTGATCCTTTGTGCATAGAGACAGACTGATCCTCAGTGATTCGCGTCAAGTGTTAAACTAGATCCTTTCCGTATTAGGCCAGTCACTTTACCCGAAAAATAGGCCCAACCCACCACTAATTCTAACAGAAACGAAACCAACATTTTTATAATCTACAACCATCTACTCATTCCAGAAAAAAAGTCCTCAAATGTTACTCGATGGGAAATATGAAAAATATCGATCTAACGAAGAGACCCTTACAAGGCAAGCCAAAAGAATGTTTTTCCGTGTAGGCTTAGAAACCCATCTTTTAAAACCAAATATGTTATTGCGAATGAAACATATTATAGATAACGTAATATTAGGGGTTTATAAAGTAAAAAAACACAGACTTTGATATTTTCCTTATTTCAATTAGACATGGAAAATGAGTTTGCAGGTGAAATTACCCCCAACCACTCATTTACTAAGGTTAACTTATCAAATACATTTAAACCGACATCTAAACGTAAATATTAGACTTCCCATTTTAAAGCTGCTGCAGACGACAAAAACAATTTGCAAAAAGATCGGATTTGTGTACATTATAGCAAAGAAAATATTGATACAAAAGGATAAAAATTTGATTGTCATCACTTTCATCTTTTGTAGTTTATTTTACGATTCGATTCTCTTCACAGACGGCAAATCAATGATTGTTTTTCATTTCTGATTGATTTTTGCTATCTAGAAAGCCACTGGCCAATAATGCATATAGGAAATACTTTTATCCAGTTTACCGTGACGTAATTTCAGACAAACAATAGTATCTCGTAGATGTTGTTATAAAATCTCGTAAAGTCTACGGCTTGAATCAACGGTAAACCGAGTCTATTTTAGCACAAAATTCATTTCTATCACTTTGTAATGGATTTCGAGTCATAATAATAATAAATAATAATAAAATCGTTTGTTTGTTTTCAAATTATGTGCAATTCAATGTTATGTAAGACAAAATTGCTAATATCTATATGCATATTTGATGTTGTATATACCCCAAAGACAAAAACTGCTTTATTAGATATATTTGAGTGTCTATGTGTTGGTGCGGATCTGGATAAGCGACCATTTTAATCTTTCAGACTACCGAATATGTAGATCGAATTGTGCGTCAGTAATGTCTGATCAAGGTCGACAATATAAAAGACGGTATAGGACACGAAAAAATGATATAGGAAAAACGGGCTTTGTGATCAGACAGTGCGTACACACAGCCTGATCTTGATCTACAGTGTGTTTGTATTAAATGTTATAAAGGCCTTTTTTCCAGTTACATGTTCATCTGGATGGCACTTATAAATTCAATCCATTTCGAAAACTTCATTAATTATGAGCACATTAGTGCAGCTTACACCACGACACTCTCCACAACCCGCTGAACAGGACAGACCATAGCTCCTACATGTGCACATTTTGGAATCACAATTTAGTTTGCAATTACATCTAATCATTTTAAGCAGGCGTTAAGGTGCAGCAGACAAGTGTGTTTTAACTGGATTTAATTTGTTGTTGATTTTGTTCCAGCCCCATTCAGTTGGTTCTATCGTGTTTCCTCCCTACCCACGTTTGGACTTGAAGATAGGCTTTAAAACTGTGGTATATGGCAGCAGCTTCAGTTCGCGGAAGACTTTTAATTTGTACAAATGTGGAGCCTTTATGAAAATTATAATTTTACTAATAATGGTTATGTATCTGTTGATTTTTCGTAAAGTTAGTACCGTTAAAAATCAGAAAAGTCATAACCATGCTTATCATCCCTTTTCTGTCGTACAAGACGCTTAATACAACAACATGTATATAACGTCATGCATATAACTGCATAACCAGTTTTAGAATTTTGAAAGTTTAGTAAAACTGCATTTGAAACTGATTACCACATAATGGCATAGCGGGTGAGTTACCCCCCCCTCTCATTTTGATTTAATGAATTTTCAAAACCAATGCTTCGTTTAAGTGGATACTTTACTTGCATATGGTCAACATGTTAGTGGTTAAGTATATACTAGTAGAAAGGAAGAAATTCGGACTAGGTCACGAAAACGGCCTTATTGACAGCCTTCCTTTCAGACCGACACGAGTTGAAGAGATGCAAAAGATATCAAAGTAACTGAAAGAATAAAACGCACAATGAAATGAATTATCGAGAGAAAATGTGAACATATTCATTTTAATAATTTTCGTCCTTTACCTCGATATTTGACAAGAGCTTCGCAGAGCGGCGCATATACACCCGAGAGGGGCTTGTCAGTAAAATTGGCCATTCTTTTCAATTCAAGGGCAGATAATTCAAACATGAGAAGTTATCCAAATTATGCTTCCACACCCAGACACCATAGAGATTCAATGTGGCTAGTTAAATTCAAGGGCATGCATATAATTCAGAAATAAAAACAGTTATCTAAATTCTGTAAGCAGTGTGTATAACTTGACACCATGGAGATTCATTGTAGCTAGTTTGATTGAATTCGGGTTGAATCTGTAGGAGTTGCGCACACGAGAAAATGGGCTTTTTTGAGAAAATGGGCATTTTTCCTTAAATTCAAGGGCAGATAATTCAAAAACGAAAACAGTTATCTAAATTCCGTAAGCGGAGTGTACAACTAGACACCACGGAAATTCATTGTGGCTAGTTTGATGAAATTCTGATGAAAACTGTAGGATGAGTTGCGCACACAATGCGCACATAATAAAATGAGCATTTTTTTCATTCAAGGGAAGATAATTCAAGAACGAAAAGAGTTATCTGAATTCCGTAAGCGATGTGCACAACTAGACACTATGGATATTCAGTATGGTAAGTTTGATCAAATTCCGATCAAAACTGTAGGAGCAGTTGCGCACACAAGAAATTGCTAGCGGGTGGACGGACGGACAGACGGACAGACAGACGACCAGGCCATAACATAATACGACCCTTCGGGCGTATAATAACAAAAATCATGTGTGGACTTCAGACCAAGTGGTTGGGGGCGAGTACAGGATGATTTACTCGCAAATTGTGTAATTCCGATTTGAATAATCTGTATCTGACAGATGTAATAATATTATAGTCACATTGAGCTTCCGTACTTTTAAAAATCGATCGCAGATAATTTTATTTTGAAGCGAAATTATTTTTACTTATTCGTTATATTTATCCTTTTAATTTTTTATTTATAATGAATACATTTTTCAATTTTCATATAAAATTCAATCAAATTGAAAATGATATGTAAAAGTATAGTGTAGGAGAAGCACGTGGTACTCGAGAAAATGTATGGTGGTTAGGATGGACCAGTGTATTACGATCATATCAAGGCATCTTTTAGCGTGATTTAACACCATTTCCCCCCAGATTTGCTCTGAGGACTTTTGATATGTTGATCATGCTATAAAAGACTTTCGTTCAGTTACAAAATTATTTCTGTTAGAATTAGTGGTACCCTAAATGCTAAAGTGACTGGCTTATATCCCAACGAAATGTTTGTGCAAGTTATTGTGTCCTTGCATCTCAAGGAATTGGTGTGGACACTATCCAATGCGCTTTTAATTTGTAAACTCAAGGTTTTCAAAAAGCATTTATTTACAAGAAGCTACACAATACAATAACAACTTCAAATACAATTTATAGAAAGGTTCAGCATTGGTTTTACTTGTATTCAATACGAAAGAATACCCAGTAATACCCGAAAGGGGGGTTAGGCAGTATATATAGATAGATAGATAGAAAATCATCCCATGAATTGTTCGCTCTAAAACTAAAAACGCAATTTCATCTGAATACATTTGGTAACAACGATAACGCATTAATACTGAAAATGCCTGTTGGCAAAGCAGTTTTAATAATTATGTCATTTTATTCAGTCATAAGCAGATGTAGGCCTACAGAAAATGAAAACCACTGTTTTTTAACGAAAAGCTCGTAACTGCAGCTTATTTTAAGCTGCATTTACGAGGTTTTCGCTGAAAAGCGACGACGTATTTTATTAGCAGCTCTATTAATGTCTTATTCAACTTTAGATTTAGAAGTTTCAAAATTTGTATCTTTACGTCATTGTAGTGTCACTTCTTTTTGGGCAAATGCCACAGCGCAGTTGAAAGGGTATTGGACTTTCAATCATATGATCCGGGGTTCGATCATCGGTCTCAGCAAATATCTTTTCTGAAATTCTGACGTTAACCGATTGTAAATATATTCGTTAACTTGCGTAGACGTGAAGTTGGAGGCTTGGAAAATGTGTTGTGGTAGTACTTGTGACTTGTTATAGATACGAAATTAATCAATGGTTAGGTACTCCAGCAGTGAAATCATCATAGTCGTTCAAGCAGGCGTCAAAGCTCCGTTCCATTCAATTCGCACAACTTTGTACAAGGCTTCACCCAGGTTTTTTTTATCGGAACTGAAATGATACCAGCGCTAAAATCCATTTATTATTTGCTAAAAAATGCGATGCATCATACTGCGAATATGTTCCCACATGTTGTTCTGAATCCTTAAATATCTACCATGACGCTGCTTTTCAAAAAAAATCCTCGTAACTTTAGCTTAAAAGAAGCTGCAGTTACGAGGTTTCTGTTTCAAAGCAACGATGTGTCCCTGTAAACCTTTCCTAAATAAGACGTTGTTTTGACGCCAATGTTAGCTTGAGTAGACTATGCGTCAAAAGTTGAAAATGCTGATTATCAGCATCATTCTTTTTGCCTCAATATTTACAGACTATACTATCTATTATGAACACTCATTTTAATATTTCAATGTTGTCGTTGTCGTTGCAGCAGCTTGCAAGTTGGACAAAAACAATGATTGATTGGGAAAGGGTAAATAATTGGGTCAGCATGTAATCATCGGTAACCGCTGGTAACAAGTTAGGAGTCGAATGTTGGATAGAAGCTTCGCACTCGTTCCTGATCGATGTATTTTTAATACATTTTAGCATTTTCGGTTTGATTCAAAGTAAGGGCCTATGTGGCGTCTTAGTTCATCTTAGAGTTGGATGAGATTATTCACAAGTTTGTGAAATCTTACCGAGGTTCAATGGGTCCTGTTACAGTTTCTACGAATTATAAAACTTTTTAAGAGAACGGATTAAGGTCTTTTTCAGACTGAGCGTATGCACAAGCTGATCTGGATCTATGTTGGTCTCACATTCTTCTCCTTATCAAGATTAGTGTTCGACCTAAATATTGGACCAATGACAATGCAGTATATTTTAAAATTTGCCTGCTATATTTCGCATAAACGAGGCTGTCGGTTAGTTAATGTGACGTCTATACATAGCCACGCCCTTGTCTTCAATGAACCACTAGCGAACACTAAGTCAGATAGAGTATGTACAGTAGATTCAACGCGATATAAACATTCAATACGCTGTGTCCATTTGAATGTTTATTTCGCGTTGGATCTACTATACAACCTCTATTTAATACCTTAAATCCCTTCTTGTATGACATACCAAATTACATAAAATAATGAATTAACCAATCCTCTTTAGAAATTCGAAACGTTTGACAGGTAATAATGCCAACATGCTGTGCTATATAATTAAAGTTTATGTTTTTGTTGCAAAATGCTGTTCACGATATTCAAAGCACGCAATTTAGATGTTTTTGAGATTATCAAATAATTCGCCATCGGCATTTTACTTTATTTAATGAAATTAGCCACCATAAGGTATAGAAGATCGTTAGAATTTTCTAAATGACTAAATGATACCCCAATTTCAGAAAATCTCAAATAATTTGTAAATACGGGACCAATTTGAATTCGGTTTGAAGCAAAGAAGGTGGGAAAATACCAAGAATTTACCAGACGTGGTGAAAATTTGAAAAAAAAAAAAACAGCTGATAAAAAATATTGAAGATCAACCAAAATTTTAACTTTTGTAATAACGCTTCGACAGAAATGTTTCAAACGTTTTCTAAGGATTTGACAGAGATTGGCTACCCCTTGTTTGGACCGTTGCAAAAATGACTAGAAATTCGATAAGGTGCATCAGTCGACGTATCCATCGCATCCACATCATTTTAAAAAAATATGCTGCACGTGTCTTTTTGGACGTGCCTCCGACATGTGAATGCGGAGTTATGTGCGTGATCGTGTCTAAATATGACTTGAAATTGAAAGCTGTATTCAAGGTAGAATACCTGTAATGTGGCTGGCCACTTGGAGAATAACAAAACATCGGCTTTTTCGAAAGGCGTCGTTACGTAGATCGTTACGCGCCGGTCTTAAACATTCGGCAGTGGACAGTTCCACCGCCGAATGTTTTCGGCGTCGCCCGAATAATTGCGAAGTTGCGCGAATCTCGTTTGACTATCTTAAGCGGCCCATACACGATCAATATCATTGACAATATTACTGAGTCATAATATTGACAATATTTTTCTATTGATTCAATGTCTTGAATCCGTAAAAATATTTACGTTACATTTTACGGCCTGGTTAAAAGGCGGGAAGAAATCGCCTGTCCCGTAAAAAGAAAACCTATTTAACGCACCATTGACTCTAAGCGATGAATGTATTCGTCGATAAGACAGCTGAACAAAACTGCATTCAATGGGTTGATGGTGAAATGTTAGGTGGGATGGTGAATCTGATATGTTTATAATGTTGATTTTAGAAGTTTTCGATGTGGTATTGAGTTCATTTTGGTTATTTTTTATGAAAAAAATGTCTACAATTTTAATTATCTTAGACCTACACGTCGTTGCTTTCATTCGGAATCCTCGTGACTGCAGACACAAAAAACGCAAATGTACAAATACATTTCACATTTTTTAGGAAATTTGTCCGACAACCATTTATACAGAAAATAAAATCATGGAAAAGTAATTTCATCTCTTCTCTAAACGTTTTGAATATTTTCTGTGTTGTACATAATCATGATATGGATAGTGTGGTCTGCAGTCGTAAGGGTTGAAGCAGGGCAATGATTTGGATATATGTGCTGGCCTTGCTTGTAAGCTTCTCAAAAACAAGTAAATGAACTGCACGATTGGGAATAAATGATTAAACATTTTGGTTTAGAACAACATAATGATTAGTTCTTGCTTCTCGGGAAATGGTGAATTTGTGTGAAACTGATACATGTATGTGTATCTCGATATGTTTTCTGTTTGTGAATAAGATAGGTAGTGTTTGTGCATTGGTGAATAAACCATAAACATTATTTTAACCCTTTCCCAAACAAGATCTGGTTTTGACGCATGTATTAGAGAAAGATGAAAAATACAGCGCAAAGAGAAGAAATGCTTACAACCAGCATTGCTTTCTTTTTGTCTTTATATTGTCTGAACACGTTCTGTTCTTAATTAATGACCATTTAGCCTTCAGTCAGCTTTCACTTTGTACTGCTCTAATATTTTGACGCTTCGGGAAGGGTTAACCCATTACCAAACGGCAAAATTATAGACTAGTCCAAATTCAAAGATAACGCAGACGACAATTTAAAGTGAATGAAATTTTGCATTTTTTGGTCATTTTACGTAGAAAATATTGTGGGAAATGAAGAAATTGCTTGTCACAAGCAATTTCTTCATTTTCCACAATGTTTTCCAAAGTCATTATCTTGTGGGGAGTCAAAAGGAGTCACTGTGTGGTAATGGGTTAAATGTATTTTCGTCATGCAAACTTATCACAAGATACATTGCAAAGACTATCGTTTATCCCCTTTCATAAACAAGACTTTATTTCAAAGTTCCTGTTAAGGTAGGAAGGGCCTTATTAAAAACACCACTTTCTAGCCTTACGAAATGCATCACATTACACACACTTGTAAATACACTTCACATAAGTTGATTCACCGTGCCGGATTTCAAGATAATGCTTCAAGAAGAAAGTAATTTAAAAATATTATTTTACTCTATATTCATATGCAAGGGAGGTAATTTGGAACATTTTTGTTTAATATTTCCATAAATATGCATTGATTCAAAATTCTAAACCGTACAAAATGTTTATGTTTATATTTGGAATAGAAATGTAACACTGTTTAGGAATTACTAGCACTTTTCAAATTTTGCCGCTGGCTTTTTGGTGCTAATTAGGCCCTTCTTACCTTAAGAGAAAGGTAAACGTTGTTAACAATTTCTACTTTTCTCATATTATTTTCTATCCCTTTTTACACATGTACATCTACTTTTGACATCAGTTCTATGTTAATTGTATGTTTTTAACTTCTTTGAAATTAGTCTCGAAAATTTTGTCGTTTGGAAAAGGGTTTGAAACTGAATGGGGATGAGCTTTACATTTCTTTATTGTACATTTAAATGACATCTAGTTTGATCAAAATGTGCAAGACCGTGTGGATTATAAGTGCTCATCTGATATATTCGATCTATTTTGCTATGTCCCGACTAATGCTATTATCTAAAGCAGCAGTTGTTTTCCGTCATTCTGTGCCAGTGAGTAGATTGTTAGTATAACCCTTTCCCGAACGAACCGTAACATGAAATGATTTATGAAATATCAATGACAAGATGATACTCAAATACTCATACTATCTTTTATAATGTTTCTTCAAAATATGATATTCTTTGAACGATTGATGTCCGCTTCATGTAAAGATTATTTTTGTCTGAAGCAGCTTTTAACCCTTTCCCAAACGGCAGAATGTTAGGGTGATTCAATTCAAAAGCTACTCAAGATGACAAAATTAGTGTTGATATACATTGGATTTGTGTACAATAAAGCATGAAAATATTGAGACAAAGGGAGAAACTGCTGGTTATCAGCAGTTTCTTCTTTTGTTTCAATGTTTTCCCAAGACTTTTCGATTAGGGACGTCAAAACCAGGTCTTGTTTGGGAAAGGGTTAAATGGGTCAGTCTAGAGGAAAGGGGTATAAGTAGCACTTCATTTCTATACAGTGCCAACTCACATTTCAGTTTTCTGTTTTTTAAGTGTTTTATGTAGCACGTCTTTGTTTTCATTCCTTTAAGGTTTACGAACTGAGAATGAAAACACCACTTTCTAGCCATACGAAATGCATCAAATTACACTAACTTGTCAATACACTTCATATAAGTTGATTCACCAGGCCGGATTTTAAGATTATGCTTCATGAAGAAAATAATTTACAAATATTATTCTACTCTATATTCATATGCAAGGGAGGTAATTTTGAACATTTTTGTCAAATATTTCAACAAATATGCATTAATTCAAAATTCTAAACCATGCGAAATGCTTATGTTTGTATTTGGAATGGAAATGTTACACAGTTTAGGAATTTACTGGCACTTTTCAAATTTCGCCTCTGGCTCTGCCTTTCATTCTCAGTTCATAAACCTTAATTGCTAGATTATGAGATATACTTCAGATAGCAAAAAATATTTTCCGACTGAAAAGTTAGTTTTTTAAATCAAACATTGCATAGAACTAAATGGTTTTTTTTTTTCTTAGAAAGAAGGGATAACGTACAGACGATTTTTAAGAAGGCAATTCATTGTATTTTTCAACTTGTAGTAATCATACGTTATATCTTGCGAAAATGTCAACTGCACTGAACGCTAAAAAATTAATACGAATAATTTCGCTCCACACAAATGCCTTCAAATGCTGAAATGAAGCGTAGGATTAGAGCAAATGATGCAAATTGGGGCCATGAACGCTATTTTGAGGGTGGTAATGCGGTCATTCACCAAGGCAACGTAACCTTGCGTAGTAATGTACTTGAACGAGGACGCAGAGTATAACTAATGTACACGTACATGTTTAAATAATTCAACAACTTCTCAAAATAATTCCATGATAGGATTTTTTTTTTCGAAAATACTACTTACCAGCAGTGCGACAGAAATGTGTGTTCAGAAAAGATCTGTATCAGTAGAAATTAGAATAGAAAACTTGAAGAACTACTCTGTAATATTGATAATCCTCAATATTTCGCTGTTTTCCTACGAAAACATCGTAACTTCATCTTAAGGTTTACGACCCATCAATAGAATCATAAAGATACATAAGTAACTATATATATTTAAAATCACCATGGTATCCCGCATCTAATTGCCAATTTTTATCATTTTTGATCGTTTCGTTAGTGAAATTTTGATAATTTTATATCTTGCATCAGGGTCATACAAAATCATGAAATGCCAAACACCCCAAGTGAGCCTTTAAACACAAAAACTGCATGATTAAAAGCAATAAACACAAGTGTTTGCATCTAACCAATAGCTTATATTATCCCCAACAATGGACTAACAAGTAAATAAATAATAACCAACAACAAAATATTTTATTATGATTTTGTAATACATGGCTACCATACTTTCGACAGGCTTTTCGGACAAATCTGAAACAATAGTCAATTTTAGATAACATTAATTTCAATGATATATCAAAATGCATGGCACAAAAGGAAGATCACACTTTTCCTATGTGTATATTCTTTCAAGTAAAGTAAAAATTAAACAGTTTCGCCGTACACAAATTTAAAAAAAATCACTTTGACTAATACACCCCCTTTTTTACCACTGCCCAATTTCTTAAGGAAAATGGCACTCTTTGTTCATTATACTTAATTAAATTGTTCCACACGAATTTTACAGGTTTTTTATTGTTTGTACTGGAATATTTATATAATAGTAAATGTTACTATTAAAAAAACATATATGTAAACAAAAATGTTTATAAAACAAGAGATGTCAGTGGACAGGATAGCTCCACGAAAAAGTGTTGGATTGTGAAATGTTATAGGATGAAAAGAATAAAAAGTCTACCCAAATAGAAAATTTGAAAGGGACTGGGTTAGAATCTTTACCCATTCTTTATCCTTAATAAGGATTATATACATGTCTGACCACAAGCATGTGTGCAAAGTTTCAATACTTTAACAATGGTAGAAATAAAATTGTTACAAGTACATAATATCTGCATGTAAATCGTTAGCCAAACATGTCTATATCGAAAATTGTTAAAATGCCCCAGAAATGTGTGTGTGTCTGAGTGTGAGTTGTGGACGGTATTATCATCACAAGAAACATTTTGAAAAAAATAAAGCCAGGAATGTTGTAGAAAGATAGGTCTCTGCCAAAACTAGGTCTTGTTTGGGAAAGGGTTAGGTGAACAAGCAACTTTTGAATATCAGTTTTCTGATGTCATGTTTGAACATGTTTGCTGTCTTATTAGTAGCTCAAGAGATCGAAAAGACGAGACAGAAACACAAAAATATTTAATCAAATAAAAATTCTACAGAGAAAATGAACACAACTGCTTGTATCAGTATTAGCTTCTTTTCTCTCATTTGTTTCTTTTTTCACGCAAACCTAGCGTAGAGAAAGCATCAGTTTCTCTTATCTTGTGTCTAGTTGTTTGGGAAAGGGTTAAACAGAAAGAAATGGCAAAGGTCAAGCTTACCTTTTCCCAAAGAAAAAGCCCAAATTACGGTAAACAAAGTGACCAGTTATGGAACGAAATAATTATGGTGCGAATCAACCTCCAAACAGTGACATATTACGTCAGAGGTACGTAATTCGGATTCAGGGGAGATCACTGGGTGCGCTATAGTTGTTGTTGTTGCAAAGGGAGGTCATTCTGAATGCCAAAATATTTTGATTTTTTCGTCTTTTGTTGTTTCATTTGACGTTTTTATAAATTCATCGGCTGGGATTCGTTGTAGAAACTGTTCGTAGAAATTCAAATCTAATGTAGAAGTCTGTTTACAAAAAATGTTTTAAAAAATCTCCGTAAATCCGAACATGCTCGATTATTTCCGTTGTTGCGGAAACAGCCGACATAACACGAATCATTTAGAGCTAATGATGGGTCGTATTCCTTAAACCTTTAGCAAACAACAAAATTTTGGACTGATCCAAATTCAAAGATGTTGCAGACGACATTTTAAAATCAATGAAATCTAACATATTTTGGTCTTTTGAGGTAGAAAACATTGTGGGGAGTGAAGAAATTGCTTGTCACAAGCAATTTCTTCACTTTCCACAATGATTTCCAAAGCTATTGTTTTATAGAGCATCAATAGCCGTCACTGTGTTGTAATGGATTAAAACAAGCAGAGTACTTATGTCCGATAATAACCTATATTGATGCCACAGTTGTCCTATTATCTATAGATAGAGCAGCAGTGATATTCCGTCATAGTATGTCAGTGTTACAGTGTAAGTTTAATCTACATGTATGAACTGGATAGTTGACTTATTTCAATCAGCACCGTATTGTTCTATGGTATTTTGAGGTTATTGATGTGCTAAGGTTCCCATGTACCGATGCCACAGTTAGCCTATTATCTAGACCAGCAGTGATATTCTATCATAGTGTGTCAGTGTTATGGTGTTAGTTTATTATACATGTAGTGAGGGGATTTAGTATACTTTGTGTTACATGTGATCATATGAACTGCCGTAATAAGCAGTAAGAAAACATGATATAGTATAATCTGCACAGACCGCTTGATTTTAGTTGATTCACGTTCCGTATCATATAAATGCCTTACAGTTGCTCCTTTTAACAAAATGGATTGTTTCTTTTCATAATTTTGAACAGTAATGTTGTTTAACAAAGACCTCGTAACTACAGCTTGTTTAAAGGTTCTTGATAAAAAGCAGTGGCATACTGTTCTTAACTGAAAGAAGTTGAAGGATTGACGTTGTTTTCTTATTAAACGATATGTTATTATTACTAATTAGAATCTACTCAGTGAGACGATATTAATTAGTACATAATATTATCATACTAGTACATAATGTACGTACAACACATCGTTTGCATGTTGATTACCTTTATTTACCTGCAAGAACGATGCATCATATCACTTCGTTTTATTTACCCTCTCCGACTTTCCAAATTCGTGCAATTCCAGAATATAATACAATGCAGAGGCTTGTAGACCATAGAACCAGTGTCAATTTATATAGATATTTAAAGTGACATTTCACATTTATTTCATTTTTTAAAAGATATATCTTTATGCAAAGATTGATTATTCTAATGCGTAGAAATGCTATCAGTTTTTTGACGTTGTTATTTATAAGCGAAAAATACGGTTTTAAAGTTGAGACAGAAATGACAAATTCTGTATAAATCTGAACTGTTGTCCACAACAATTTGTTTAATTTTAGCACAAAAATATATATTTCTTGTATACGGTTTAATTTTTTTCGCTTGAAATTTTCAGAATTTTTATAAGAAAACATGCTCTTTCAGATAGTATAAAAGTAAAATGGATGTAAAATAATAATAATAATTGTGAAATGTCACTTTAAAAGGACAAAGTAATTAAAATGTAAAATGTAAAACGTGTAAAAAGTGTAAAAATATTAAAACTCATCATTCGTCTTTCCTGGTTAACCCATATATGCCTGAATTTTTTATTTCTATATAATTGATTTATTCGTGAAAGGAATACAAATACTACATAGAATTGAACATTTTTTACGTTGTACAGTACTTTATTTGGCTAAAATCATACATTTTGTTTGTGTCCTGAAAACAGGACTCTAGGCATTAGAGTTTTCAAATTTTCAAAATAAACCCTCATTGATAGAATAATACCAGATAGTTTTAATCCACTTTTTCGTTCCAAAAATGTCATTAACACACATGAAAATATGTTTTGTGAAAAGGGGGCTTCATGCAGCACTTGATCAAATGCAATAATAACCCTTTTCTCAGAGCATATCATATATTTTCACTCTATCTTCGCTGAAATCATATATTCTATATTATCACTTTTCTTCGAAAGCCTCATCACTGCAGATTGTAAACAAGTTAGTTACTATGATTTTGAAGAAAAACGACATTATTCATTTTCATTCTATTGGTATAGACTACAAAAATGCAAAGTTTTCAAACACTTTGATATTGATAAAACATTTTCAATGAAGTCGAACGGAACGGTTAGTAAAAATGGTTTGCAAAGCATTTTGCACAATGCATTAAGACAGTGCTTCATAATGACCATTATAGTTGCATTGAATATATCCTGGAACATGCTTGTGGTAAATAGAAGTGCGCCCTTTTGCTCAACCAACAGCAGTGCATGATGTTCTCTGAGCTGGTGGTACTTCAACAATATATGTCTTCTGTCAACCGTCTTCGCGCTCCAGAGAAGTTTGTTCAAAAGTCCCAGTGTATGAATACATCTATCATCAAATACTGTACTCCCTACTTCATGGATGTCTGTCTCAGAGACTGGTTGTGGTTGTTGTTGACCGGGAATGTTGTTTATATCAACATCTCCGTCCTCATCCCCACTGTCCTCATCTGTCACATCACATACAGGTGGGTGTTCTACATGGATACCAGCCCCTTGAAAAGCTTCTTCATCCTCTACCATTGTTAAAACTTTGTCCATATTAGATATTCTGCAAAAAGATACGGAATTATATATAATGTATAGCATGGACAAAAATTGCCTCACGCAACCATTTGCGCCTACAGTCCTGTTTTCAGGACACTTCTAAAATGTCGAAATTGCCATGGAAAAGATTACAAATGAATAGTTTTTTCCAAGCATATCTAAGAAAACATTCACTTAGCAAGATATTATATTCATGATGTTCTATTGAAATATTGATAGATAAAAAGTTATAAACATACCTTTGAGTTGTAGCCATTCCAAGAATCACTTTTACCGAAAACGGGTATATTTTGTTGCAGCAAATAAAGAAATGTGGGAAAGTTATCATTTGCAACGTTCTAATGGGTCTGATCCGGGCTTATCTGATGATTTATACTACGAAAATAAACACTTATCACTATTTAGTGGGAAAATATGTGGGCATATGGTAATGTCCTGAAAACAGGACTTTCGGCATATATGGGTTAAGCTTTCAATATCCAATAAGCCCCTTTTTGTATTAGTGACGTCATAGGGATCGCTTGTGAAAGGCTTACAGAAAATTCCTTTATCGTTATATGAATGGGTAGCTATTCTATGCCACAAAATTTGAATACATAGACAAAACAATATCGAACTCCACACTGCTGTAATTTTACATGTAATGGTCCGAATCTGGCTGGTGTCTCACACCTGGAAGATTTGTACCTGCGCATGCAAAATAGTGTTGCAAATTAAGAAGGTTTTCACCATTGTTTACATCTATAGGTAACATTTGTAAAAATCTGTCATAATAATTATCTTGACCCAACCACGGTGGGGATTGTGCATGCTGGGATGGATAACGAATACGGACAAAAAATAATCTCGAATCTTGTCAAATAATTTGCAATAACTCCTTTATTTCTTTTTCGATTTTCAAAAGGTATGTTGCATGTACCCCGCCTTGAAAATTTCTTTCCTCGGATAAATGGATTATTTGTGGTATCCTTTTTCCAAAAATTGATCCCAACTGACCAGAAAACGAAATGATAACGACTACAGCAAAATAAGCCACGCTTCACTAGTTCAGGTAGGAAATTGTGCAATAATTTTCTTATTTCTGTGTCAATTTTCAAGCGGTTTGTTGCATGTACCCCGCCTTACTGAGCGCTTTCCTCAGGTGTATTACTTATTTGAAAACTCCCCATATTTTTCCCAAAATTTGATCCCAACTGACCTGAAAAACGACCAGATTTTTTGTCGTTTTTCTGGTCGGTTGGGATCACTTTTCGCAAAAAGTACGGAAATGTTTCGTGTAAAGCATACATCGGAGGAAAGAGCTCAGTAGGGCGGGGTACATGCAACAAACCGTTTTTTAATTGACGCAGAAATAAGGAATTTATTGCAAAATGTTTTACCTGAAGCGAGGCAAAAATGTCCGTAGATTTACCCATCCCAGCATGCACAATCCCCACCGTGCCAACTATAGTAACTAGATCTATTGCAACTATATAACGTCAGTAGCTGGCTGAAATTGTAATGAACTAAGATGGAAATAAAATATTGTTTGTGTTAAACGCATGCAAGTGTACATGTACAATATCGAAACATCCATATGAATCACGGAGTTGTAAATTGGAATAATCATTATCTTGGTTTCCGGATTTGTACGGTACTGTCAACGAACGGTAAGCTACTGTTTTATGATTAAGCCCCTACCATTTCCCAATCTTTTACACTTTTTCTAAATGACAAATGACTTGGCCTGTCCAATTTCAGAGATGATAATGACGATTAACCCTTTCCCAAACAACACATGGTTTTGACGTCCCTATTAGAAATAGCCTGGGGAAACATTGAGACAAAAGAAGAAAATGCTGATAACCAGCATTTTCTCCTTTAGCCTCAATATTTTCTTTGCAATATTCTACAGAATTCCTATCTTTTTAACATCTCTTTTGTCGTCTGCAGAAGCCTCCAAATTGGACCGCCTTTAAATTTTGCCGTTTGTGAAAGGGTTAATGTCAATATAATGTTCATGTGCAAAAAATGTGCACCGAAAGCATTGCGAGAGAAAAAAGTTTGAAAAAATATTGGTATAAGCATTTTCTACTTATCTCTAAAAGCTTTCCAATGTAAATTTCAAATTATTCACTTATTGTCAAATCTCGATTGTTTGGGTAACGGTTAAAGCTCAAAATGTGTTGCAAATGATGACAAGATAATAATGTTACACTCTTTTTTCAACGCCCGTAACACAGACAGCTTCAATCACTTCATATTTAACGTTGTCGAAAGAGTAGATTTGGGAAATATTGAGGCAAAAGAAGAAAATGCTGATGATCAGCATTTTTTCCTTTTGCCTCAATATTTTATTGACTATTTTGTACACAAATCCTACCTTTATAAACATCGGTTGTGTTGTCTGCAGCACATTTCAAGTAATCCAACCTTATTTTAGCATTTTTGTGAAAGGACTAAAAGAGGACTAACCCTTTTCCACACAACGGCATTTTATGTAGGTTGGACTAATCTGAAAGATGCTGCAGATGACGACAAAATATGTTGATCAAAATATAATTCATGTTAAAAAGAACCGAAAAACTGAGACAAAAGGAGAAACATTAATACTGTTTGTCTCAATGTTTTCCTAAGTTTTTTTTCTTATATGAACATTAAAACCATATCTTGTTTGAGAAAGGTCTGTAAGAATAGTATAATATTACAATGCAGTATAAATCAAAACCTTTCCTAAATCAGTGCCGGATTTGGACGTTTCTTATAGAAAAGCGTTGAAAAGAAGTTGATGAAAAAGAAGAAATCTTTCGGGGGAAATGACGATGAAATGAAAGATGAAAATCGCTGGTGGGGAGTCAAAACCTCGTAACTACAGCTTGAATAAGCTGTAGTTACGAGGTTTTGTCTCCTCGCCGACGACATGTTGATTACAAACATCTTCTACTTTTTACCTTTAATAATATTCTCCTGGCTATAATGTGCACAAATTACTTTCTCATAACTATCAATTTTGCCGCCTATCGCAGCTTACTAATTGGATTATTCTAAATTGTTGCTGTTTGGGAAAGGGTTAAACATGGTGGAAAAGGGTTGAATAGTAAAATCTAAAGGTCAAGAGCGAGCTGCTGTTTGTACTAATCTCTCAAAGATCGCTGACATCGAAAATATCTATTAAGTTGTCCGAGATAACGTGAACTCAAGTACCGCTTTTCTTTGAACCTAACCTTTCTCAATTTCCTTAACTATTTATGAAAATAATGTCATTTTTCTAACGGATAGTGTAGTTTAGAATATGGGTTGAATTTGTCCTAAAGTTTGAGTAATAAAAATGTAAATGTCAAGAGCGAGTTACTACTTATCTTTCTACATGTACAGGGTGTCCCATAATATGTGTTACAGTTTTAAGCGTCTATGAATTTGAGAAATGTTGCCATAGAGTAAAATCAATTACAGGGGTGAAAAGGGGACATGATAAAGTTTTGCTTGATATATAGAACATCTATATTTACTTTTAAAATCCATTCTACATCACGTTTAATGAAATATACCACTTTTTAACTTTTATGCCAAGTGACGTCAACGACGTCATATGTTTAATTTGACAAATTTACTTTTCCATGCTAAGATGCTCAAATTGATCGTTTTAATTTTGTCTTCCATGACTATTACAGCTTAAATAGTTGCAGTAGATATTTTAGCATCATTAATATTTGAAGGGGTAACATGAATCACATAAACAACAGAGTTCGAAATGAGGACAGTTGTTGCTCCACTTGATGTTGGATGATGGCAAATGGTGCTTTGAAGGGGAGGGGGCATTTTTGCAGAGACAGACATTTGTGTTGGGTAATTACATCTAGTGAAAAAGTATTGAAAGTATGAATCATATTCATGCACAAGTGACCCTTGCAAGTGGTGTCATATAAGGATATAATTCAAAGTTTATCTTTTAAAAAATTCGAACATTTCACACCATCGATGATGCAATAGTAGACATTACCGATGAATTATGATTCAGAAAGAACTAGAGAAGGGCTACCAATAACTTTTTTTTTCATTTCTAACTCAAATTTTGTCATTAATCTTAAAAGTAGTAAGACCTTCACTACGTCCTATAAAGCGATAGAATACTAAGAAACACAAATTATTCAATCAATACAGAAAGTGAGAAAGATAAATTGCATTTTCAAAGATGACGTCGATGACGTCATTTGACAAATAAGTTAAACAATTGTAAATTTCATGAAGTGTGTTGTTGAATTATTTTAGGAAAGTAAAATATGGATGTTCTATATGTCAAACAAAACTTTATCATGTCCCCTTCATACATATGTTACTCATCTTACTCGATGGCAACATTTGTCAATTTTATAAATGTTTAAAATTGTAACACATATTATGGGACACCCTGTAAGATCGCTGCATCGAAAGTCGCGGTACATTTGAGCGAATATCTCGAAGAATGTTCTTTCTAGCACTTGGGGGGGGTTATATGTACATTTATTTCAGGATCAGTCTGTGCTTAAAGACTGGTAGACATCCATGTCGCTATTTTACGATTGCTACGGGCCACGAAGAATCTAGTGGAGAACAACATGGTCCTTCTCAGAGTAGGCTGTTCTTGAGCAATGTTGGGCGCAAAAGCCTTAAGGAATCTTTTTCCGGATCCGCGTTTGTACTTTATGTTGTCCCGGATAATAGTTAACTTAAGTTCTACATTTCTTTGTATCCAACATTTCTCCATTTCTTTTATCATTTTTTTTCTCAAACAACAAAATAATTGCCTTAACAAATACAACGAGTTTAAGGAAAATGGCCAAACGATGTCCTTAATCTAGCGGTCAAGAGCGGTCTAGTACTTATCATTCTAAGATCACTGACATAAAAAGTAAAATGTCTGGCGGACTCAAGTGGTGTTTTTTTCTCTTTAAATGAGTCAGAACTACAGAAAAGTGGGAGTAAAGACATTCGAACTTTGTTTTTCAGTTCCAAACCCTATGTCGTAGGTAGTGAATGATGTGCTCCTCTCAAACACTTTAGTGTTCGACCTACTTTTTGGACAAACGAAATTTCAGTATATTTTAAAATTCCGCCGCTATATTTCGCATAAACGGGCTGCCGGCTAGTTTATGTGACGTCTATAGATAGCCACGCCCAGTCCCCAATAGACCGCTAGTGAATACTAAGTCCGATAAAGTCTGTATAGTAGATTCTACGCGATATAAACATTCAGTACGCTGCGCGCATTTAAATGTTCATTTCGCGTAGAATCTACTATACAGGCTCTATCTAATACATGTTCTTATTGTTATATACAGGGATAGGAATTGCTCGCGTTGGGTAAAACTGATTTAAATTTGCTTTGAAGCAGAAAAGGTGGAAAAACGGCAGAAATTTGCTAGACGTGGTTTACCCGATAAAAATGTTTTTGTTGAGCAAGACAAATGTTGCGTGCTCAATGATGTTTTATCGGCTGTTATTTTAACCCATTACCAAACGGCAAAATTTTAGATAGGTTCAAATTCAAATATGTTGCAGACGACAATTTCAAGTGGATGAAATTCTATGTTGTTTCGTATTTTTTGATAGGAAACTTTGTGTTAAATGAAGAAATTGCATGTTACAAGCAATTTCTTCATTTTCCACAATGTTTTCTAAAGTCATATCTTACTGGGAGTCAAAAAAGGGTCAATGTGTGGTAATGGGTTAAAGATTTATCACATCTAACAAATCTCATGTTTTTTTCCGCCTTCTCTGCTTCATACCATTTTCAAATCAGTCAATCGGCCAACCAGAATTAGTACGATTTGCTCCAACCTTTGTTGTTGTTGTTGTTATTGTTGTTGTTGTAATATGCGATACTCTGTCGAGTTACTACTTATAAAAATATTGGCAGAATTTAGAGAAAATTTTAATTGCCGTACAAAACGTTTTGCCCACGAATAGCTTTATTGTAACTATTTTGTACGTCAGATATATCTCTTCGAAATTAAAATTCTTTTCCTAGACGGCCTGGAATGTTTATTTTCTATCAATAACACAACATGGTTGTCATTGGAGTGTTATTCTAACACCATTTTTGCCAATTTTTTCCCTCTACTTGAAGTTTGATTACATTCGTGGGAGGATTTTAATATCATATTGTTATTTTTCTAAGATAACAAAAAAGACGACACGTATAATAAAGATCGACGCTTTTTAACCCTTTACCAAACGGCAGAATTTTCGGACCTTCGAATTTGGAAGCTGCTTGAGAAGACAATTTGGTATAATTTCATATGAAATTTGTGTATTTCATGACTCAGAAAATGTTGAGGCAAAAGGAGAAACTGCTGGTTATCAGCAGTTTCTTCTTTTGTCTCAATGATTTCCCAAGTCTTTTCCCTGGGGAACGTCAAAACCAGGTCTTGTTTTAGGAAAGGGTTACGAAAAAGACGACACGTATAATAAAGATCGACGCTTTTTAGAACGTCAGATTATGACGTTCCCGTCCACCTTTTGTTTTGGAAAATTGAGCGGAAAAAAATAGTATTGTCATTGGTCAAGATGCACGCTGGTCTCTTGTTAAAGCTACTGTAGAACTTCACGTAGGGTGTTAATCAGACTTCATTCACTAAAGCATGAAATTCCATGAGATAACATGCATACCTTTTCAGAATTTGGCTCATAATAATGTGTCTGACCATTATACACGTACCTATTTGTTTAAATCATCAAAATGATAAATCCAATCATGTCTGCTGATTGTCTTTGTATACAAATGGTTCCAGTCAAGTAAACCAAAAGTCGACATTTCACCACTTTCGTGATTATATTAATGACAAAAATCAAAGATTTAATTAATCGAGTATAAAACAAAATCGCTCGACCGATCAGTGTTATTAATATCTACCAAGTTATCTCATTACGGCTGAATATGTATTACGATGCTTTTCAACGACACCATCGTAACTGCAGCTTATTTAAGCTGCAGTTACGAGGTTTTCGTTGTAAAGCGACGATTAGATCATTATACATATTTGATTACAGCCTTAATGGGTTCCAGGCAAGATATGATATTAACTTGACACAATTTTCCCAAATCGATTTATAATTGGTCTGAATCCGATTCATTTTCTATTTTTAGAACAAGTGTAGATTTCTTATTTCTCGAACGTTCTATTTGAAACCGATATATAGACGTCTTACATATTTTCTAAGAAGTTTCTTGAAGGTAGTACATTAACCCTTTCCCAAACAAGACCTGTTTTTGACGTCCCTAGTAGAAAAGGCTTGGGAAAACATTGAAACAAAAGAAGAAACTGCTGATAACCAGCAGTTTCTCCTTTTGTCTCAATATTTTCAGTGCCATATTTCACACAAATCCTATCTTTAATAACATCCATTTTGTCATTTGTAGCAGTTTTTGAAGTGGGTCACTAAAATTTTAAAATTTTGTAGTTTGGAGAGGGTTAAGCAATAGGTACTCCAGAGCAACAGATAAGAGGGATAAATGTATTCTAAATTCATTTTTAACATCCCTATGCTGTAGGTACTCATTTAAATAGTCTCGATAATTAGATCTACCCACAACATAGGATTTGATGAATCAACATTGAAATATTGCATTTTGTAAAAAAAACGTCCTAATTGCCTCAACCCTTATTTCAGATCCATGATCATACATCGCAATCATGTGACAACAATTTAAGAAAATCGTCAATAATTTTGTTAGAACTTGACCATTTCTGCTTCTGTTTGAAGCGAATGGGATGAAAAAAAAAGAATAATCCGGATGTTGTAGATCTTTTAAAAATCGGAATGTAAAATTGTTATTGACGACAAAGTAAAAGTTCTGCAAATGTTTGTATTACTTGATCCCAGCACCCCCTTTCCCATGTGGTTACGAGCATTTTATCTCCCATCAACTATATACCACGGTGGTTAATCACATGACTCAGAATGTCAGAAAATCGTCGATATTTTTGTTTAACACTTGACCAATTTGAAGTCGGTTTGAAGCAGAGAAGGTGGAAAAATACCAGAAATAAGCTGGATGTGGTGGATTTTTGAAATATCAACTGATAAAAAAGTTATTGAAGATCAACCAAAATTTTGATTGATCTTCAATAACTTTTTTATCAGTTTTTTTTTCAAAAATCCACCACGTTTAACTCATGCGTGACGTCTCAGCATAGGCGTAGGAAGAGGGGGGGCCAGGGGGGCCTGCCCCCCCATAATTTGAAAAAGGGGTCTGCCCCCCCCCCCTATGCCCCCCCCTATAAAACAACCATTTTTCCATTTACTTGAACGTTTGCCCCCCCCCCCCCCAATATTACAAACCTTCCTACGCAACTGGTCTGTCCACCTTCTCTGCTTTAAACCGAATTCAAATTGGTCCCATATTTACAAAGTTATTGAATATTTTCTGAAAATTGTTGTATCACGTGACTATCCACCGTGTATACTTTACCATCAAGCAGTTATGATATTTTCGGACGTAGCCGTCGATATTTAACGTTTGTACAATAGGTTGGTTGGTGAAGGGTTTCAATTCAAGACATTGATGACAGACGCGATCGTATTTCTAGAGAAAATGAAAGTAGATTTTCTTGTACTTGTCAGATTTCTAAAACTAAGGCACCTCTATACATGCACAATTGGAATGAATGGCATATTGCTGAACCCTTTTACAATCGGAAACCTTTGGTTGGTCGTCAACAACTTTTTTATCGACTGATTTAAAAAGATCTACGTGCAGTTGATGCCCGTGGTTTTTCCGTCTTCTCAGCTTCAAAACGATTTCTAATCGGTCAAATGTTTACAAAATTATTGACTGAAAGTATTGATTAACTTGATTTCCTATCGTGTTCTAGAACAAAATAATACATATACCTATGAACACCGCCAAAGTGCCCGACTAGAAATTTCAAACACTTGTTTAGATTTTCAATTATAACTTATTATATAAATCTTTTGAAGTTAACCTTTGTTTAAAAGTTATTGCATTTTCCAGACACATACTCATTCTAATGGGAAATTGTTTAGTAATGAATCTTTCTTAATTAAATCGGGAATTTAACATCACAGAAAAAATTACCATCGTTAGCGACTCCTTAAAATTAATCCAGCTGAAAATCTGGAACGTAAATTGGAAAGAACATGCGAATACGTGTATCACGACATATTTTTCGATTATTTCAAATCGATATGTGGTCATAAAAGAAGCTTCTACCTATTGGACTATACGGACATTCGTGTAGATCAACACTGAAAGTCATTTAACTCATATTTAAATGATTGGACAAGTCAATTATGCCTCTGCCAATCTGACTGCTTATTGTGTAATTTTAGAATTTGACTGAAAATTATCCGTTTTTTAAATACAGAGCGTGTTGTTTGAACATTATAAGTATGCATTCCATGCATGCAAGTAGACAAGTTTTTTTTACAATCCTAAATGTTGATGCATGACGGATATTCAGACTGAAAAATCCGACACCAAATTAACCCAGTCGAAATCAGGAAGCTCCTTGATTAACAAGGAAGCTATTTTTTGCTGCTCGTTTACCAGCAAATGAATTGTTTTCCTCTGCCAAGATTTTCTCATTCTGCTCATTTATTTACTTGTTTGACATTGATTTATGAAGCGAGCCTCAAATTGCTCGTTGCTCGGGGAAAATGATAACACTTAGAGACAGAACAACACAAATTGGAAACAACATGCGAGATGATACATCATGATCTTATTGTTGAATGTTATTATGTAGAAACTATAGTTCAAGCTACGACAAGACGGCAAAGTTTTAGATATTACAAAATTCAAAGTTCACAGTTGTAAGGGGTTTTGATGACGAAGTACATAAGCTTGAAGCTTCTGAACGCCCCCCCCCCCCCTACGAGATGTTACAGATGAGCATTTCATGAATTAGTTAATAAAAGACTTTAGGTGGAAGGTCACTGAGATGGGCTCTTATATAACTCTATGTAAAATGCCCTTTTTCAACACATTTTACACCTTTTCCAAAATAAGAATGAGCAAAGCTATGCCTGAAATGACACAGATCCATCCTTGCCCTGCAAAACTATCAGCAAATGGACTCACCTCATTTGATTAATTTTTTTACAATTTTCACTCAAACATACGTACCGTGTTTTTTTGTTTTTTTTTTTGCGCCAAAATAGAGACACCGTAAATGGGGGTAACGTGTATCCCTGCACCCAAACACACAAAATAGTCATGAAAAGAAAGATGGATTCTGGCTCAAAAATAAGAAAACATGTGACTCAAAAGCATCCAATGAAAACCTTAGCTCAAAATCATTCATGCAGAGAGCAAGGCACCATCAGAAAAGGGGCCAAAAGAACTATTTTAGCACCCCACGGACCGGACTTCTCTGAGTGACCTTACACCATTAGTTCAAATCTTTGGTCGCTCCATCTTTGCAAGCCAAGGGTTCTACCACCACTTTGTTCGTAAAGTGGGGGTAGAACCCTTGGCTTGTGAAGATGTGGTCTCTCTAGATAGAAAGCATTAGTGTGTACTTATACATGAACGAGTGTTAAGAGCTGTATCCAATTTATGCTTGCACACGGTCTAAGATGCTTATGGACGGGAAACGGTATGATAACTTTCGGATCTGGGCCCGTATTCACCAACATTTCTAAATTGATTTTCTAAAGTAAAATTACACACCAACCAATCACAGTGTCCGAGACTTTTGTCTACTTTCGTCTCGGTCACTCTAAATTGGTTGTAATGTAATTTTACTTTAGAAAATCAATTTAGAAACGTTGGTGAATACGGGCCCTGAAATGGTACGATAAAACATGGCGTTAAGGGTCTTCTCTGAGGTGCAACATCATTATTCGTTTGCACCTCCCTCGACGGTAATTAAGACGGTATATTTTATGAGCGCACAAACAAGGTCAATCCTAGACATAATTAAGCTTTGACGTTAGACTTCATAACCAACTGCAATATAGCGACAAATCTTGTGTTAATATAGACTGCTTCTACCAGTTTTACCTGATAAATCGTTGGTGTTGTTATAAAATTTCGTAACTACGGCTTGAATTAATCCGTAGTTACGAGATATTATAACAACTCCTACGAAATATTATTGTTGTCCGAAATAACGTCACAGTTAACTGGATATAGTCGTTCCCCATCTGGGTGCGTGCACAATTTCCTACATTTCTAGTTTTCTTGCCTCGATGATGTTTATCTGACAAATTACAGTGACTGACTAAATATAAATTTTCTCTTAAAGGTTAAGGGAGAATCGACTTTTGGTAATTAATTGCATCATGAATGCAGATCTATGGATGTTTTCAAACCTGTTGCACCTCCCTCAACATCTATGATAATAAAGGTAGGGAAGCATGAAGGTGTTTTATGACAATTTAATGAGCGAGTATACAAGGTCAAACGCTGCAGTATTACCCTTTGATAACAACGTATAAGAGTATGTAACACGAAATGCAGCTTCAATGTAGCAGGCGTTTCAACAGCCAGATTCCTCCAATCTCGCTTTAAATACTTTTTACGGTGGAATTCAAAAAGACCTTCAACAACTTCAGGGGCAGTGAGGCATTTCATAACCAACTAAAGAACAGACCTTCGACGTCTAAAGATCAATGCATATTTTGTAGCCTTTGGTAATATCGTATACTGAATAGCAGTTATAACTTGTTTAGATCAAGAACATCCATTTTGTCTGCAATAATGATAATGTTTGTAGTCCTTTTGCAGTGTATGTTGCTATACGTTTGTAAGCGATAGACTTTTCCCAAAAAATAAAAGTGTTGAAGGTTCAATGCATTTTATGACAATTTTATGAGAGGGAGCATACAAGGTCACAAGCTGTATAATAAGTCTTCGATATCATAGCATTACCAACTGCGTCATGAAATTATTCACATCGATGGAAAGAATCACTTTGCACGTGGGTTGAGTTCTGTATTAGAAAAGATGTGCAGGTTTAGATCGATTCTTTTTCTTCACTACTTGTTTTGAATTTGTATGTAAATGTTGGATTTGATTTATCTATGAACAGGTGACACTCGTTATGTCGAACTCGGAAAAGTCGAATTATTGCTTTAAGACGAAAAGAAAATCTAGATCGTCTAAAAGTGTTTAAACAAAATAATTTTGAAACAAAATGAAACCATTGAAATTTAGTAGGAAAATGAGAAAAATGCTAAGTTATGAATGTACCGAATCATCAAAGAAAATAGTTATATATAACTTTACAAGAAACTAAACACAATTGGGTGAATCGAACTCTGGGTATCTCGAGGTAAAACTACGTACCCTTCGAGATCGACAAATAGGTTCAATTTTATATGTAATGGCCGTGGAAGGAATCCCTTCTAACCGTATGTTCGTCTTTAGTTCATATATCCGAGTGTTTATTTACAATGTCTATAAGGCCTTCAGTAACAACCTGATTATAGTACGTGATAGAGTTGCAAGTTATGACATTTGCCTTACATCTTATAATAATTTATGACATGTGCACATTATTCAGGTATATAGTGCAAAAAAGTTATGATGCGGGTGAAATAGCGATAACATCAAACCTTAAATTGCACAAAAATCATCCCCGTATATCACTTTATTTTGATTAGTAATTATGTATACAAAATACAGGAGTACGTTGTGTGTAGCAGCGTCCATAGGTGTCGAGTAAGACATGTAAAACTGCTTCCAGATCGATGGGTAAAACAACAGTGGCTAGTAGATACTAATGTGAAAGCCACTGTATATAGCATTCAAAACTTAAACAGTTAAACAAATGTTGTATGTTACACATTTAACATTCACACTGTCTCTATTTTTGACCGTTGAAAGGGAAAAACTGAGATTTACCATGGTACATAAAACTGCACCAACAATCGATCCAATTTCCCACGAAACAGCAGAAGCTGAACGCAATTTATGACTGTTTGACGACCCCTCTTACAATCCTTGTAATAAAACTATAGCCCTTTGACAACGCTACAATGAATTGCAATTTCTCGCTCGAGCTGTGTGTCACTTACACTGTGTTTATGTGTTTGTTTTGATCTTTTAATCAATCGTGCTATTAAGATATATCATGGGTTTCTGACTGTAGCACATTTCCTTTCTGGAAAATTGGCGTGATGCTTACATAGTTTACTGGTAAATATCATTGATATAGGTTGTAAAATATCATGAATTTCCGATTGAACACTGATCTTACCCAGGAAATTGTTCCCAGTGACGTTTGCTTTAAAAACGTTGTGAGTGCGAGATTTAGCAATGAATGAAAGCAATGCAAATGATTTTCAACCAAAACAAAATGAAAACGAAATTGTCATTTCTATATTTTAACCTAAAATACCAGGAAAGATATGTGAGAACAAAACATTAATGTGCAAATCTGCATCCAAATTTATTCGCCTACATGTTGCAAGTTAACGATAGCATCTAATCTTGAGTTGCATCTAAATGTAGCAATCTATAAACGTTCACTGTTGAAGCATTTAAAACTTTATCCGTAATAGCTGAATCATGGTATGTAAAACTGCATCAAGATCAATCGTCCCATGAAACTCTAGAAATTGAAGGTGATTGTGACAATTTAGAAGCACTTCATAAATGTACAAAACATGTAGTTAAAACACTGGTCATTTTTTTGCTTGGTTATTTATAAATTATGCAGTCGATAGCGATTTTGATAGATCTAGCTTTGATTCAATCGCAGTTTTCACCATTGACATCATAATGGTACAAAACATATTTAGCTAAAGGAATAAATGCTATGATATGCAAAACTGCTTCCATATATCTATGTACATTTTGTCACGAAGCTGACGTAGCTTAATTAATAACGTAATTTATGACTGTATGAAATATTCGTCTTGTTCAATCAGATGGATTGTAGTAATGATACAAGGTTCAGACTATCAATATAGAACTGCTGGTGAATACTGTCGCTGATACAAGACAACGTTAAAATTCCGTGAAAAGTTAGAGACTTACCAACTTGTACAAACTGCCTGTCTTTTTCTTCGTAATATCGCCTTTTTTAAACGATAGCCACATACGTACAACACGTAAGCTACCATATGGTTGTGACTTTCAAACGGAATGGGATGACTCCATACCTTTCTGTACTTGATAGATCTATAGAATATATTCGCAGACATTTCAGTTTTAACTGTCAACATGATTAGATCCAGGTCGTCGGTGACTAAGTCTAATCCTTTACAAATGACACAGTCTTAGACTGTTTCTAGTCAATACACGTCTGAAAGTACAGACTGATTAAACTCATCAACAAGTGAATGTAAATGTAAGTCCTTGTCCTAGTTCGATTTAAGTTTTTAGTGTCACCGATTTTAAACATGGAAATGTTAAAATGCGGAACATGTATCTTACCATCAGAAAGATATTTCAGTAGTTTCAACATCCATGTATATTTACATAAAACCAAGATAGTTAGAAAACATACAATAAAACAGTTATTTATTTTTGTGCAAATTGCAGTAACAAACGGCCATAACAGTTTATAAATTGAATCGGGATGTGAAGAAACATTTATTAATTCCTTATGTTGTTCGAAACCAAAATCAGAATATGACTACATGTACATACATGTACATTGTATACTGACTGCCATAAGAAACGCCTCATTGAAATTTGTCATTATTTTCCTTAAGCCTATTACAATATGAGTGAAGTATATGCTGTATGTAATATTTTTGAACAACAGTTACGTCAAATAAGAACATATGCGTTTCTATTCATCAAGATGTTCATTTCCGGTGATTGGTCACGTTTTCTACGTGCGTTTCGTGTTTATGCGTCATGTGATGAAATTGGTCACATCTTACTCAGTAACATGTGTTAGTGGATAGGCAATCAGAAATTTAAAGATTTTCTTATCGAACAGCCGTATTAAAGGATGCCAAGGCTGAATTCTAAATTCTGAAAAGGGAACTCATGATACGGCCATTTTCGAATGGGAGAAATGCGCAAACAAGTCGCCAGACAGTTTAACGCAGTGTGTGTCTCGATTCCGAGTCTTGATCGACGCGTTTTAGTTTTTCAAACGTTTATCGATCGGCAACGCTCAACTAGATCTCGTGTGATGCCTTTAAAAACGAGAAAATTCCTAACGTCAACGTCATGTACGTTTCAGTTTTGTGACGTTGGGATCGACGTTGTGATGAGTAGTCGATTACTGCGGTGGCCAAATAAGTGTTTTATGGCAATTGCTGTTGCTTCAAGTAACGTTTGAAACAGATACATTGTTCGGAAAATAGAGCTTGTATATTAGCCATTTTTCAATACAAGAAACTCAAAAACAAGCCGTCGTACGTTTTGACGTCTTGCATTGCACAATTAGATTTCTTGGTCGACGAGTTAGAGTTACAGAAACATTTGGCAATCGGCAAAAGTCAGATAGACCTCGGATAACGCCTGTTATATTAGAAGATTTCTTACGTTAACGTCATATGCGTTTCTTGTTTAGGACGTTGGGATCGACGTCGCATTTAGTATTCACTAACTGTGGACGCCGAATATTACGTTTCACGGCACCTGTTATTGTCGCAAGTAAAGTTTTAACCACGTGCAACTGATTTTTAAACGGAAATTTTGATACCGCTCTGTTTAAATGTGCTATTTTTCTAAACTGTATCAATTTGATAATTTCTGTACAATCATTTTTCAACACCAGATAATCGAATTTATAGATTTAAATGAGTTTTTGTAATTTCAAATCAAATATACTGAAAAATCGGATATTTAATAGGACTGAGGCGTTTCTTATGGCCGTCAGTTTATAATTTCGTGCTGATTAGAAGTACGGTGCGTTACCGACTGGTCCATGGCTGACTTGATAAAAGAGCGAGATAGATTTGGATAATACTTCGCATACTTCTTGTAGGTTTCAAATGTCACATGCATGTATGTAGCTCCTTTTCCCATATCCGCGATCAAATGATTTGCCGTAATGACATGCAACTTTCGCGAATAACAAAATATTCACGGTACATTTGCGTGTGAATGTTCGCGGTCCACATTTAAAGGGCGTGAATTCGTCAAATTAATGTTGTAAACATGTATATATACTTTTCGAAAGGGTATGTAGCATTGAAGAAAATGATGCGAGTGGGGTATAATTTAGGAGTGAGAAAAGACTACTTTTCTACATCTGGTGCGAGGGATAGGTCAATTAAAAGACTAACTTTTATATGAACTCTAGAATGATATGTACTTTAAATTATATGATCATTAACATTTCTAGTTTATGTCCAAGCTTTCCCGTTGTGCTCTTGATTCATTTAGCTTTTTAGCTCACCTTAGCACGAAGTGCTGAGGGTGAGCTATTGTGATCGCTCACCGTCCGTCGTCCGTCTGTCCGTCTGTCCGTCCGTCCGTCTGTCTGTCCACAATTACTAAAAAATCTTCTCCTCCCAAACTATAAGGTCTAGAGTCTTGAAATTTTGTTTGTAGTATTGTCTCAATGCCCTCTACCAAAATACTTCAAATAATTGTGCTTATAGAAAAATTTGCCCTATGTTGTGGGGTTTAAGGTTTCACACTGAAACACAGTTTTCTCAAGGACTATTTGGCCTAGAGTCTTGAAATTTTGCATGACTTTACATCTCCTAAACCTCTAACAGAATACTAAAAATCATCACATTGCAAGGAAAGAAGCCCTATGTTATGGGTTCTGGAATTTTCAAGTGAGGAATTGTTTTGACCAGGTAGATTTTATCACATATCGTTGGTGGGGAGTCAAATCCTCGTAACTACAGCTTGAATAAGCTGGAGTTACGAGGTTTTGACTCCCCCACCGACGATATCATATCCCTATAATCAGATTATGCAGATCATAATACTGATAAAGAATGCATGGAGCAAACAGTGTTTGTTTACTGATCTAGGGATCAACTAAATACTTTAACCCTTTCCTGGAAAGACCTTGTTTTGAAGTCCCTATTAGAAAAGGCTTTGGAAATTAATGAGTCAAATGAAGAAAGTGCTGGTTCTCCTTTTACCTCAATATTTTATTTAATTTTATTCAATATTTTATATGCTAGTTCATTGTAAACGAATCCTATTTGTACCGCTGTCAATTTTGTATTCTGAACTTTCAAATTGGGACAGTCTATTTCCTTTCTTTACCTTTCTGTATGGGAAAGCATTATGCCCTTTCTCTACCATACACAGGTTTGCCTCACCGACAGAAAAGGCTTGTAAATGATATGGTAAAAGAAGAAAATGTTGATAACTTGATAGCCTGTGTTGTCTCATTTTGCCTCATCATTTTCTCTGCATTTTTATACATGAATGCAGTCTTTATCAACACCTGTTTTATCATCTACAGCAGCTTTTAATTATGTCTGCTCTTATGTTATGTTGTTTGGAAAAGGTTTTACCATAACCAAATCCTTACTGTTCAATGAATATTTCCCCTATGTTGTGGGTTCCATATAAATGATAGAGGGCAATGTTTGACAATCTTTTCAAGTTGTTAAGGCCTGAAGATAATTTTTTTGCCTCGTTTAAGAACTTTTAGAATTATTCCTATGCTTTAGGCTCTTGCATTTTGTACAGAAAAAAGTGTATATAAGTTGTGTGTGTCATATTGTCTTGTTAAACAGATTAGTTCAAGTTATCATTTTGCTTTGAAAATAAGCTCTACCATGAGGTATTCTAGATTTAAAAAAGCGGGAACAGGTTTAAAATTGTCTTAGAATTTCCAAACTTTCTATGGTTTCTAAATATTATAGCCCAATGACCTTTTTCCAAGATTAATGCTTCAATTTGTCTATGTGCAATGGAAATTCAGCAATATGTTGTGGATTTTCTGATTTTAAATACAGATATAGTGAAAAATCTTTGACAATCTTTTCCCAAATTGTGCTTTGAAATTAAGTGTGTACCATTGTCGTATGACTCCTTTTCAAAATCCTCTTTTCAAAATCCTCGGAGATTTAAAAGGTTTGTTAAAAAGTATATCTCAGGGCGCTCTAAGGTGAGCGATATAGGACCATCTTGGTCCTCTTGTTTTAAATAATGTACTATTGTTTTCGGTGATTGAATAAACATCAGTATGTTTTCGGGACCCCGTAGTCTGATGAAGACCCATTATTATTAAAGAGAGCATTAGCAAACACTTAAAAGGGGCTGTTCTCAATGTACGTATTTTCCCTATTTCCTCTGTATTGATAACCGGTATTTCCCTCTATTTTGCCTATTTAATTTTGTTCTTACATTTTACAAACACCACATCTTTCGGCATACATTTTATCGTCTGTTACAGCTTTTCAAACTAGAACAATTCACATTATTGTCTCTTTTTGGGGCGAAATTGATAAAATATAATGTGAAAGGCGAATAATTTAAGACAAACCTAAAGGGAAAAATACCACAATCAAGCATTTGGAGAGGGACTGGTCAGTTATAAGCCTAACTTTTATATGAACTCTGGTCTAATCTCTATTCGATGAGATACATGCAGCTGTTATGCTCATTAACTTGTTTTTTATTGTCCAAAATGTCTTCACCTCTTTCTAGTTTCTTCGAGCTTAAACGTCTTAATGTATTTCTTTTTCTTCGTTTTGCGACTTAAGTTCCGCAGCCACATACGGAGGGTATTGTGCTTTTTTGGAATATATAACATGCATGTCATATTAAGTCCCTCTTCGGGTAAGAAACATTGCAATATTTTTCTTATTTTTGTGTTATTGTTCAAAATGTTTGTTGCATGTAGCACGCCTTACTGAGCTCCTTCCACTGTTTTATGACTTTTCTTTCTAAAATTGATCCCAACCGACTAAAGGAATCGTGTAATTTAAACATATTATTAATATTTCATTATACAAAAATTGGAGGAATGTATTCGACTGTGAATAAAGGTCAGCCTTCTCGATTCTACTTTGTTAATTTGCGTAAGAAGTACTAGAGCCGACCCTGCAGATCGCAAGGAAAATTACAACTCTGCACTGCAGACAGACACTCAGCCAAGATACCCTTGCTTTTCGTACATTTGTTGCATTGCTCGCAGTCTATCTTAACCCAAACGGAAAAAAATCAGACTTGTCCAGATTCAAAATTGTTCCAGACGACAGTTTTAAACGAATAGAATTTAAATATGTCTGGTCTTTTGGCGTAGAACCCATTGTGGAACTTGAAGAAATTGCTTGTCACTAGCAATTTATTTATTTTCCACAATGTTGTCCAAAACCTTTTTGTGATAGGGAGTCAAATTGAGTCGATGTGTGGTAATAGATCAATAGATTAAAAAGAAACTCGTTTTCATTTTAAACCCCAACAATATGCGTAAAATTTTAATGAATTGTTTAATCTAAATGAGAGGTCATTCACCGATAACCTTCAGAACCAATCACTACACGAATAAATCAAACGTTACTAGAACACATGCCCTCCTGATTCTAATTTATCGCAGTGTGGCACGAACTGCCAAATTAGTTTCTTAACACAAACTAGAGGTACGAATTTGTCAGAAGAGTTTCGCTGTTAAACAAATGAAGATTACAGAGTGAAATGTTGTTTTACATTTTAAGTGAGAAGTACAAAGTTCCAGAAAAATTAGATCAATTAAATTCTGTGACTTCATTAACAAGCTACAGTCCGTGTTTTTGGTGAAAACAGAGATTATGTAAAAGAACATGTTAGGAATTCGCAAGATACCATGGACCTTTCATAGAAAAGCCCCTGATAAAAAGTTATTGACACACAGTTTTGCCTTCTCGTCAAAAACTTTTCAATTCGGTGCTGTTTAAAACCCCACAACATCTATAATATTCCAAGTGTTATTCCACCTTTTCTGCTTAAAGCCAAATTCAAATCGGTCATATATAAACTTAATTGTTGAAGATTGCCTGCAATTGCTATTGTTGTGTCATATTATTCCCCGCCGTACCACCAATGTTTTCCGCATTTCGATAAAAGCTTTGCCGCCAGCCGCCTTTATAATCGGTTCTTAATCTAGACCACTTTTAATCTAATCGGGCTATTATCCGAAACTGGAATATCCTATATTTCATGCTGAAATGGCAATAGATTGTAACCAAAATATTATCATTTCAGCTTTAACCCCTTTCCAAGCTGAAACAATTTAGACGTTTCTGTATGCAAAGCTACTGTAGACGACATGACATAATTAGTTGCTTTTCAGAAAAAAAAATCGTAACTGCAGCTTAAAACAAGCTGCAGTTACGATTTTTTTTCTTGAAAAGCGACGATATAGGTTTTTAATTCCCGAATAACAGTAGTTTATACAAGTCACGACTGACAATTTGGTGTGCAGGTGACAAATTAAATTTCAACAACAACATAAATTTTGCAGGAAATATGTTGAAAATGTTGATAGAAAGATATAAAGTTGATTATCACCATTTTATGACCATTGCTGTCTGAATTTTGTACTAAGATTTTCTTTGCTGAAATATCTGTATATAACGTTTTCATTATCGTCGCTTTTCAATGTAAACCTCGTAACTGCAGCTTGTTTCAAGCTGCAGGCACGAGGTTTTCCTTGAAAATCAGTGATATACGAAAATACATCCAACATGGTGGTACTAGGTCAAAATATCCGTTTCAGTCTTTGATAAGAAGGCCCCAAAACGTCAAATTTGAAAATTTATGTAGGGCTAACATTACGAAATATTGCCATGCTTGCTTGGGTTTTATGTGAATATCAATTTTATCACCTCATAAACACTTCGTAAAAAGGAAGATTAGATCGAAAAAGATTACATCAGACCATTTAATCCTTTCCCAAAATATGTTGATGAAGTTGTAATTAGGAAGAATTGAATATCCTTGTGTAGCCTACGTTTACCATAGCTATTCGTGCAATAATCCCTTTCTATTACAAAATGAACAAGAGTTGTCCGCGGACAACGTAGCTCGCCTATACGAGAGCTTGTCACAAAAAAAGAGTCCAAGGTCAAAGGTCAAGGTCACTAGGTTAAAGTCTCAAGGTCAAGGTCATTGCATGAGGTATCCATTTGCGAAATATCAAGGCTCTATCTGTAATCGTGCATGAGATATGGGCCAGGTTAAAGTTTCTTAAATGTAGGTAAAACTCCAAGGTCAAGGTCACAAGGTCAAAGGTAATGGTCACAAATGAAAGGTCTTGGCTGGTAGTATCCATGTATGAAATATCAAGGCTGTATCTCTAATAATGTCTGAGATATAGACCAGGTTAAAGTTTTTCAAGTATAGACGCGACGGGACGCGACGCTGACGCCGACGCCGACGCCGACACTAGGGCTGTGACATTAGCTTCCCGGACATAAAGTCCCGGCTCGCTAATAAAGGATTACAGCATAACTACAAAACACTTCAGGCATCTTCGGGCGTCATCCGTAGCAACGGAAATTGACGAGGGTGCCCCTCGTCAATTTCCGTCACCTCGGATGACGCCCGAGAATCGACGATGGTATCTCTGGTGGTTAATTCACTTTGTCAGGGGGTGACACCCTAATATGCACGAAGTGTTTGTTACATGTATCTAATGATGGGTTGTAATCCTTAAGTCTATTCATCTCAAAAGGAAATACACGCAATTTGTGAACCAACCCTAATTTGGCATACTTTAGGGAAATGATCTGGAAACGTTGAAAGAAAACACGAAAATGCTGATAGATCTACACGTTACATTGGACATTATATGTCCATCATTTTGCCGTCTTCGAAAGGAATGTATATACTTTAAAAAGCGATTTATCATTTGGGAAAAAGGTTTATTGAAAACTGAGAGTGTTTCGATTTCTATTAAGTACAAATTAAGGCGTAGCATGCCTTTAAATAATGTATGATTGATGTGAAGTTTGTACTATATAGTTGGCGCTTCATTAAATATCACGATTAAGCCTTTCCCAAACGTCAAAACCTTAGGTGGTCTAATTCAAAAGCTGCTACTGCCACAGAATGGTTGTTATTACAGATTTGATTTAAGTGTAAAATATAACATAGAAAATGTCAAAACAATAATAGAAAATGATGATCATCAGCAATTTCTGCTGCTCAAATGTTTTCCCAAGCCTTTTGTTGTAAGGGCGTCAAAACCGAGACTTGTTTGGAAAAGGTTTAATTTATTCACAAACAGGCAATGATAAAAAAGTAACTTATTTGAATTGTTTGTTTTCTTCATGTAAGTGATTTTGTGGTTTTGTAAATAAAATAACCGGAAATGATAGTTAAAGTCCTGTTGTTATGTTCAACCTAATACAAATTCAATTATAAAGTCTAAATATTTTAATTCAGCATTCAAGACGGTTTTCGGATGTCCAACAGATACATCTAATGGCTTTTGAAAACACTGTGGGAAATTAAAAAATTGCTTGTGACAAGCATTTTTCCTTTCATACAATGTTTTATACTAGAAAAGATAAAGAATGTATTCATTTTGAATTGCCGTCTGCAACACCTTTGGTTATGGACAAGTCTAAAGTTTGACGTCTAGTAAAAAGTTTAATTTCTTTTGTCTCAAATAGATTTCAGTCTGACCTAATTGGAACGTTATCCAATGTGATGGGAATTTAAGACACATTTTGCATGATATAGATAATAAATCAAACAAAAAGACTGAATCTTACGAGCAAATCAGTTTAATGATTGCCATTATGGCTAAAGACTACCCTTTTGTGAACGCTATATTTTACGCTTAATCGCGCCGTTTGACACCGGACAGGATAAAGGCTTTGGAGACAGGCAATTTCTGCATTTTCCACGATGCTTTCTACCAAAAAAGACCAAACAATTGCACTTACTTAATGTTGTCATCTGTACACATCTTTGGATTTGGACAAGTGCAAGCTGCGGCAGTCTGGTAATGGGTATATAGTCCTAGTAAGCAAAAAAGGGGGTGAGGAGAAAATTAACAACAAAAACGTTAGTAAAGACATTCTTAATTGTTACTTCAACTCCAAACCCTATGTTTTTATGCTCATTCGAATCGTCTGGATGAGACGATTATAATTAGTACCCATAACAACGGGTTTCATTTAAAATGACGCAATGCTACATACGAAAAGAAAATGTTAAAGTTGATAACGACAGTATGTTTGTCTGCATTAGTGTGCACAGTGATGAACTTAAAATTATATTAAGCTAGTTCACCCTAAATGAGATCAACGCGACGTCGGAATTATTCGGGTGACTTCATAAACATTCGGCGGTGGAACGTTCCACCGCCGGATGTTTACGACGTCGCCCGAATAGGTTCGGATACGTAACGACGTCCAACTAAAAAATTCGACGTCGCGCAAATCTCATTAGTAGTGGATTACCTGTAAGTCGAAAGGAGAAATTTCAGGTTGCCAGATCGTTGGTAAAAGTACTTTCGCAGTCATTAAATCAGCGGTTGATCACTGTATTTGATCTCGGTCGGTGAACTGATGTAAAATCATTGTTAAACATGGAGAACAGTGACAATAAACTGATACATGACTCTGTTTACCTAATGTTGATTGACACGAAACTGAATATCACGTTCCCAAGCAAACCCAGTTTTTACGTTCCTAGTAGAAACTAAGAAACGCTCGAGAAAATAATGAGACAAAATAATACAACGCTGATTCCCAATATGTCCTCCTTTTGTCTCAATGTTTAAGCTGTATTGTATAAAATTCTCATCTTGATCAATATTTTATCATCTGTAAAATCAGGCCGATTGAGTTACCTTAAAACTTTGTCAATTTGGGAAAGGGTTAACGACTTTTATCACGTAGTGTTGATAATCATTTGTGAATTTTTCAAAGAGATTGCAAATTATAAAAAAAACGCATATCTCTATAGCAGCTGCTCATCCTGACATAGATAGGCTTTAGCATTTGACGACCGCCACCCCCACCAAATAACATACCAAACTAGGAGCTTTATTCACAGTGGGAAATCACGTGACACATAAATTGTAGAAGATCTTCAGTTATAATTAATTTAACATATGACCGATTTGCAAATGGTTCGAAGCACAGGAGACTGTAATACGTAATCGATTAGAAAAATGTGGTACATCTTTTGAAATCAGTTGATAAAAAAGTTATTAACGACCAACAAAATTTTTGTTGGTCGCCAATAACTTTCTATCAGGTGATTGTTTAAGATCTTTTGCATTCAGCTAAATCCCTGGCATTTCCCTTCCTTTTCTGTTTTAAATCGAATTCAAATCGGTCAGATATCTATTAGGATAATAATTGAAAATATCGAAAATGTTGAGTCACGTGGTTCCCCGCAGTGGTATTATCCACGATTGTGCGTTTTATTTGGACGGGAAACCATAATGGAGAATTTGTTGTACCTTGGTTGATAATCCAGCCACAGGTCTTGTTTGGAAAATGGTTAACCCTTACCAAACGACAAACTTTTAGGGTGATCCACTTCAAAAACTATAAAAAGTCACAAAATGGGTGTTATTGAAGATATGATTTGTGTGAAATATGGCACAGAAAATATTGAGACAAAAGGAGAAACTGCTGGTTAGCAGCAGTTTCTTCTTTTGTTTCAATATTTTCCCAAGGTTTTTCTAATAGGGACGTCAAAAATAGGTTATGTTTGGGAAAGGGTTAAGAAAACTGTGATGTATCACATGGCTATCATTCATTTAGAACAGTTTTTGTCACGATCAATTACAGAAATTGTATGTTGGGGATTTATGTGGTGTAGGCGTATGTCAGTCATATTTCATAGAGATGACTTATTGTTGTCTTAACCTTTAGTACAATGACATACCTAATACATTCCCAAACTGATGCTGATAATTAAAGATTTGGTGTACAATAATGTGCAGAAAATATTGATGTAAAAGAAGAAAATGTTTGTTAATTGTTAATATGATGGTTTGTTACGAAGAATCTGTTCGTCCGGTACTGGACGAATAGCTCATACAATGTACATGTACGTAGCTAAATACTAGTTGCCCGGTACCGTACAAATAGACAAAATTAATAGCCTTTAACCCTTTCACAAAAGGCAAAAAATTGGACTCTTCAATTTCGATAACTGTTGCAGATGACAAAATGGGTATTGCCAAAGAAAGGATTTGTCCAGCAAATAGCTCAGAAAATGTTGAGGCAAAAGAAGAGACTGCTGGTTATCAGCAGTTTCTTCTTTTGTATCAATGTTTTCCCAAGCCATTTCTAATAACGATGTCAAAACCAGGTCTTTTTTGGGAAAGGGTTACATGGCTATTTGTCCGGTACCCGAAGAATGATATAAATGTCTAATTGTCCGGTACCGGGCGAATAGCCATTGCCTTTGCCTTAATATTTTCCGTGTTATATTGCGCATATATTTTATCTTTATGAAAATTTATTTTGTCGTCTACAACCGCTTTCAAATCGAAGCGGCCTTGAATTGTTTGGGAAAGGCTTAAATAGTGGTTACATCTTAATAAATATATAATATTGTATATTTCCACACAGTCAAGCTTTTGACGTCTCACAAGGTAAATGCTTTGGAAAACATTGTGGAAAATGAAGACATTGCTAATGACAAAAAGTTTCTTTATTTACCGCAATTTTTCTAAAATAAGAAAAGCCCAGAATGTAGAATTGCATTATACATGTTACTGTACATGTCGTCTGCAACATCTTTGGATTTGGACCAGTCTTAAATGTTGTCGTCAGGTAATGAGTAAACAAACTATTTTATTATACATGTAATGTAGAAGCCTAAAGCATAGTCTATTGATAAAGAGTCACTGTATACTAATATTGAACTAGATATTATTTCTATCTCTCTTTTTTCCAGAATTTCAATCAACAACACCACTCTCCCGCCTATGGATAAATCTAGACCAATACAAGCGTGACGAGAGCCAGACGAGAAAAAAGTGCAATATCTAAAATACCGCCAACTCACAGCCACTGGTGCATTTTTGTGATATTATAGTGAATTATTAGTGCAATATTATGTGATCACTGAACGGTAAATGTCAGTATTTGGCTGTGATTTTATACATTTTACACATTTTCGTGGGAAAAATAAGAAAAATGGTTGTTTCCATACAACGGAACTTATTCTAAGGATATATATCTATGAGTAAATAGTTGTTTCGTTTTGAGTAAATTACACAAAAGGGATTTAAAGTGTGGTGAAGTGCTTCAATTGAAACAGTATTGGATTTTATTATCAGAACTCGCAGAAGGTAAGAGCTTTCGTTTGTCTCTCTTATTCAGGTTGAGCTTTTTCTCTGAACAGTTCAGTCATCACTCGACTTCGTTACTTAACCCATTTCCACACAGTGACACTTTTTAACCCTCGAAAGATTACGGCTTTGGAAAACATTGAGGAAAATGAAGAAATTGCTTGTCACAATCAATTTCCTAATTTCCACAATGTTTTCTAACCTAAAATGGAAATATTTCATCAACTTGAAATTGTCGTCTGTAACATATTTGAATTTGGATCAGTCCAAATTTTGCCGTTTGGTAATGGGTTAAACCTTTCGCCCAATAAGTGGACAAATCAGACGTCCATAAAATGAATTTTGTTTACTTTAACCCACTCCCAAACGACACAACTCTAGACCTGTCCAATCTCATATACATGTATTGTGAAGTTGCAGACTATAAAAAAAGATATATCAAAAGAAGAAAATGGGTATATTTTTCATACATGACTGTATTAGATAAGAAATTATCGAGCCAAAAGCAGATCACATTTACACATACATTATAAGTAATCTGATTGGACGACACGCACATGTCTCGGCCAATCGGATTGATTGTTATGTAATTTTAAAATCTTACTTCTAACTTGACTGTTTAATGATGAACTCTGTCCCAGCTTCTACGAGCGTATAATTATGGGTGACATTAATCTTTCTATTTGGCATAAATTCATTATGATAAACAAATACATAAATGATGATATCAATTTCGAAATTATAAGAGAAAGAAAGAAAGGAATGCCTAATAAACGACAAAAATAAGAACAATTGCAAAAATTTAAAAATACAAATAAATTGATTATTAAAGAACTACTCAATTTGCAACAAAAAGATGTGATATGTTGCAGGCGTATGGACGAGTAGTAATTCATTAACCCATTACTACAAATGGCCACTTTTTGTCTCCCTTCTAGAAAGATAGTTTTGGAAAGCATTGTGGGAAATGAAAAAATTGCATGTGGCAAGCAATTCTTTCATTTCCCACACTGTTTTCTATCCCCCCCAAGAACATTAAAAAATCATTTTACTTAAAATTATCTTCTGCAACATCTTTGGATTTGGACCAGTCTAAAGTTTAGCTGTCTGGTAGAGGGTTATAACGGCGGCACCTGAAAGTTTATTTGTTGCCAATCTCGTCTTACCCGACGGCATTCTTATCAGTCTGTGCTTATCAGCAAGAGGGAAAGTCCATTTCAAGGCCGATAACTCAATTTTCTCCCATTACTTTGCATGTCAATTTCAAAGGTAATTTACACGGAACTGCTGTCAGTTAAAGTCACGTGCCTGTCAAAATGTTGATAAAAAAGAATTCGCTTTCCCTGACCTTACGACCTCGAAAATATTTGCTTCTGATAAAAGGAACAATAAGTCAATGAGAAGGGATTTTTACTATAGCATTACACATGGGTAGAGTTTCGGATAGCAGTAGATTTAACCCTTTCCCAAACAAGACCTGGTTTTGACGTCCCTTATTGAAATGACTTGGGAAAACATTGAGACAAAAGAAGAAACTGCTGATAATCAGCAGTTTCTCCTTTTGTCACAATATTTTCTGTGCTATATTGTACACAAATCCCTTCCCTTTTAACATCAATTTTTTCAACCAATGCTGCTTTTGAATAGGACTACCATAAAATTTTGTCGTTTGGGAAAGGTTTAATCCATTACCAGATGGCATCACTTTAGTCTTGTCTTAAGGTTTACGAACTGAGAATGAAATGCAGATCCAGAGGCAAAATTTGTAAAGTGCCAATAATTCCTAAACTGTGTTACATTTCCATTCCAAATACAAATATAAGCATTTTGTATGGTTTAGAATTTTGAATTAATGCATACTTATTGAAATATTTGACAAAATGTTCAAAATTACATCCCTTGCATATGCATATAGAGTAAAATAATATTTGTTAATTATGTTCTTCTTGAAGCATAATCTTGAAATCCGGCATGGTGAATCAACTTATGTGAAGTATATTTACAAGTGTGTGTAATTTGATGCATTTCGTATGGCTAGAAAGTGGTGTTTTCATTCTCAGTTCGTAAACCTTAATTCAAAGATGGTGCAGAGGACAATTTCAAGCGAACGGATTTTTCTTTCATTTTCTTGAGTAGTAAATATTGTTGGGAATGAAGGAATTGCTTGTCAAAGGAAATTCTTTATTTTCCACAATGTTTTTCAAAGCCTTTCCATTATGGGGTCAAAATGGCGTCATCATATGGGAATGGGTTAAGATCCTGTATATTACCTTGGACATCATCATCTAATATTCATTGTCCAGAACAGATTTTTTATACACAGAGGCAGACTTTTTTGTCTGAACAAAGTGTGTTTGCGATAACTGTGCTAGCTATAATGAATAGTTTCAAAATATGTTTGTATTAAGTCGTTAATCCTTGAAATAATAACAAAATAGAATAAATGTAAATATTAATATTGGTATTGGTAGAAGTAAAATAAGTATTTTGACATTATGGATGTTGATTAAGGTAAGATTTGTATACAATAGAGTTAAGAAAATATTGAGGCTAAAGGAGGAAATGCTGATCATCAGCATTTTCTTCTTTTGTATCAATGTTTTCCCAAGCCGCATCTGTTATGGACGTCAAAACCAGGCCTTGTTTGGGAAAGTGTTTAAAGAACTGCCAAAAATTGTGGAAGAGGGAACTCCTGTTAATCAGCATCGTATCTCTATCCGCCAGTCTAATAGTTATTAGCTGAAAATCGTATTGTTTTGGCAAGATACGACGGCTGATAATATACGTAATAAATGGATGTTTTATTACCAAAAAACAATATATCTCGTGGTGCTATTTAAAAACTGCAAATGAGTAATGATACTGCAAAAACTGGCTGCGAGTTCTTGTAGATATTTAATGACTTTTCTTTAAAGTTATTGATGATTTTTAAGGATTACATCCCATCATTAGATACCGAACGCTTAGTGCTTCTTCGCGCGTCATCTGTGACAACGGAAATCAAGGAGAGACACCATCCTCAATTTCTGTGTGTTACCCAATGTTACGGAAATTGGCGAAGGAAATTTCCGTTGCTACGGATGACACCCGAAGATACACGGTGTGTTTTGTAGATAATAATGGGTTGTTATCCTTAACCAATTTATAGAAAGCAAAAATTATGACTGCTTCAAATTGAGTGACTTATTTATAACATATGAGATTGTGTAAATGCATTCTAATATTGTAAAAGTACAAAAAAAGATAGCACAAAAAGCACACCCTAATATATCACCATGCCGATGCTTTTCAACGAAAGCATCGTATCTGCAGCTTGTTTAAAGCTGCAGATACAAGGTTTTCGTTGAAAAGCGACGATACAATAATACTGTTGCCAAAAGCTTCAACTCCTCTTGCCAAGACCTACTGTGGGTTCTAAGATATCATTCTTCCATTATTTCTATTAACATTTCTTAATGAGAAAACCACGGAGCATAATGCACACAAATTCATTAAAGATGTACCTTATTATGCAAACAAACAAGAAAATGCATTCTTCTGGGGTTTCTATTTTTGCCAAGAATCCGTGCCCGATTTAGCCTGCGCGGTGCCAAATATCTGTTGGTTGTTTGTAATTTGTTGTTTTTGTTTTAACAATTTATGCGAAATGTTTGGATCAGTAATGACAACAGCAGGGTAACAAATAAATCATGCAAACAGCACTTTAACGTCAACGTCCGAGAAAATCGAATTTGTCAAATGAATACACGATAATCGTAGCCATACACGATCAAATTACGTTTCATTTCTGGTGAACAGCAAACCCTTGATTTTTACAAATGATGTAGCTTCTTAACTGTCTTAATTTCGTTTAGTAGTCAATAGCTTTTGCATCAGGTGATTTTTGAAAGGTCCATCACACCCATCAAATCCCTGAAATGTTTACAACATCTCTGTTTCAAACCAAATCTCCATCGGTCTCGTATTAATAGAATTTATGAAGATCTTATGCAGCCGCTGTCGTCGTCGTTGTTGTTGTTGCTGTTGTCACGCGCTTCCTCACCGTGGAAACGTTATCGTCATTGTCACATGGAAAATGCCTCCTATAAAATCAAACATATGAATAAAGTTTTGACTTTGCCTAAAATGAATAGACAGAATTAACCAAACTTGGGGAAATTTAATCTTTTAAGATTGACCAGAAAGCAAAATTGACATTGAAGGATAAGAATATATCGATTTCCATGTAAAATAATTTTTTATCTCTCTTTTAATTTCTAAGTATGTACATGTACGTGTGTTTGAAAGATGCTGAGGCAAGCATACTTCCACGACAAACAAACACAGGCCTAAATCAAGCATTTTAAAAAAAATATTCATCTCTTTGACGTATTGATAAAAGGCTTCAGTTTAGGATTTGTAAGAGTGAAAGGAACATGCAGAAAACCAACATATTCCTTTGTATCTCATGTTTTCTATTCTACACCATTAAACTTTCCTTCTTCGGTTCATATAAATTTTGTTATTCGTACCATCCATAAACTTTAAACTTGAAATAAGTCATCTGTGGAAGGGTTAAGCAAAGATTGGCAGTTCGATGGAATTCAATGCGTTATTTCGTCAAGCATTTGCATTTTAAATGGAAATATGCTCCCTGCTGCGTATGAACATTATTTAATCCTTTCTAAAAAAGATATTGTTTTGACGTACGTAATAGATGGAATTGGGAAAAACTTTGAGCATTTTCTCCTTTCGTCGCAATATTTTCTTCCTAAACTTTTCATACATTTTAACTTAATCAACAGCAACTTTGAGGTTTGTAGTTCCTTTGGATTTGGTCAACCTAAAATTGCGTAGTATGGGAAAGGGTTAATCGAGTATCGTTTTACTTAACAAAGTGCGTTTTGCGCGAATGGATACAATGGCTTCTATTTTTTGTGAAATATTGAGTTTTCTTGTTATGTGTTTGATGCAACGTCAAACATACACGGTGTCATTTTATTATCATAACTGGTTTCAGTTACTCTTAAAATTTTTATTATGTAAAATGAAAATACCCCATTTGATTAATTCTGAATGTTGCATTTGATACTGTTTTGTCATAAATGCGTCCAAAATGAATCATTTTGGAGTAGGTTCCATGGTATCAATTCACTATGACATTATGAGTTTTAACAGATTTTTAAATTCTTGTTGGGGTTTCAATTAATCAAATTGAATGCTTTCTTCCGAACGGCTACAAATGTAACAACGAAGAATTCTTATTTGTTGCAAATGTAGAATGAATGTGAAATTCATTTTTTTACAATTACTGTTGAAAAATTATCTCAATTGATATCTTCGAATAAACCTAATTTTGTATGCACATACTGCTGATTTAATTGCCTTTAATAGCGAAATAAAATTTGATTGCAATCTTTTGCAAACATGCAAATGTACTTTACTACTTTAACCCTTTCCCAAACAAGACCTGATTTTGACGTTCCTAATAAAAAGGTTTGGGAAAACATTGAAACAAAAGAAGAAACTGCTGATAACCAGCAGTTTCTCCTTTTGTCTCAATATTTTCTATGCCACATTTTATACAAATAATGTCTTTATTATCACCATTTTTGTCGTCTTCAGCAGCTTTCAAATTGGATCACCCTAAAATTTTGTCGTTTGGGAAAGGGTTAAACAAATGGTACTTTAAGGGTTTAGAAAAGTCCAAAACGGGTGAAATTGTGTCACTCGGACTCACTCCTGCCAACACTTCAAACAATTGTTTCAATGAAAATTACTTACATGTTCTTGTACATTATGACAATAACATGCTATAGGCATAGGTCATTTGCCAGACAGAGCAAAACAGAGAAGAAAAATCCAATGAAAAAGTCGAAAAATTGGGATTTCTCCCAAAACAAGCAACTTTTTCCCCATAACAAATTTTCTCCATTCAAATATGTCAATATAATGTGCAAATTCTAATTCAGGTACTACTACCATCGGACATAGAATAGTGAAAGCGGTAACCGAGATATTCACGAAAACACATGGCATGCCAAAATTTTTTGGTCGGCCATTTGCAAAAATTGTTTTCAAAATTTGCACGATGTAATTCACAAGTACTTATAAGGTTTACACAAGCTATTGCATTGCAGCTGTCATACCTGATATCTGTAGTGCGTGTTACAATGGCACAAAGCAACGATCCATGGACAGTAAACAACTTTTTCTGATATAAAATTAGTTTACCTAATTCAACTTTCGGTTTCCACGTTGGAGAGCTAGACGATAAAATTAATCCGCAAATTCGTATCTTTAAAAGAAAACAACATTTTAGAAAACATCGCACAACATTGATAAAAGATTGCATTGATGATAAATTGTACAAAATTCTGGGTAAAACCGATAGTGGAATTTGATACTTGACATCTGAAAAATACGAACTAATTACTAACGCGCCTCACTCATATGCAGCTATATGCCGTGTGTATTCCGCCGGACGTGTAAACAAAATGAAAACATTTTACAGTTTGGGGTTTAAAAAGGTATTTATTTGCTGGCAATTGATCAGAATCAAGAGCATCTATAAGTTTAAAGACAATGAATAAACGATCCTTCTTCGATTTTCAAAGATTAAGGATCGCGTCAATTGTTATTATGAATGATAAGAAACCGGAACTCGTGTTTGTTGACATTTTGAAAATTGGTTCAAAAACTAATTATTTCGTAAATATACAACTTCCACGCATACTAAACACAATTTAAATGTCTTCTCTTCCCATATTTACATTTTAAATTAATTATTAAATGAAATAAGATTTCAACTTGAATTAGGAATAGTATGGTGTACAAAGTTGGTCATTACAAGATTTTACACGATTTTTTCTGTATAATTTCAATGCAATTACTGAGCAATACTGCTTAATAAAGAGAGGGGATATTATACTAACTGTTGATATAATTTTGATAACAAAGAACTTTTATAATGGGTTATACTTTTGAATTCATGGGATAAAACTTGATAGCATGTAAATTGAAATTTAAAATAAGGCCTAAGGTGTCAAGTGACATATGTTGTGGTTTTGGCAACAATTTTTACTTGAATTTAATCGATAGACTTAAAATAAATGATCATTTATGATAAAACCGCCTTTGACAGCTTGAAAAAATGACCCCGTTATCTAACCATACCTCATGTTGCTAAAAAAAATAGTTCCACCTTGAATTACATATGAAAAATAAAGAAATGTCACACTTTTTTTCGTAAAGGCAGATTTTCTGAATAAAGAAACTTTGTGTAAGTAGTAGTACTACCTAGTTCAGACCTTGGTGTATGTTTGTGTGAAAAACTAGCCAACTTCATTCAAGGATAACTATGTTCTCGGTTCTCCAAGAAGTTGTCCTTTTTCGCAATATTTTGATTATGGTGTACAAGGTAAACCAGAATTAAGTTGCTTAACATCTTCTTCTCATTTAGAGCTTTAATTTGATATATACTATGGCATATACATGTTAAGAATAAATGCAATAATCAACTTCAAATTTTATGTTGATACCGGATTTACATGAACCTTAATTTCTAGTTCAATGCTTTGTGAATATATGTATATGAGCAAGCATTTTGAAAAATGATTCCTAGTGGTATGTAACAACATCATGCACAGGCTGATCTAGATCCATATTGTTCTCTAATTAGCTGTGGGAAAAATACTAAAAATCCTTATAAAGTTACAGAATCTATACTTCTCCCAGAGAGTAACTACATGTATATTTCTTTAATGCTTTTCGGTGGATTATTGGGAAGTAACGGTAGATTATCATTTTGGTAAACTCACCGCCTATCCAGTGAAATTATCAAAATTTTGTGCCCCGCTTTCGTTCATTTAACCCTATCTGACGTTATACGTATAAGCTGGGCCAAATAAGTGAAGTCGTCATAAGTGTTGCATATAGCATTCACGTTCTAAATGACGCGCTTGAAGAAAATCTGTCACATTTTTTTTTGCATTTTGTCTAGTAGTTTTTGCATTAAAGAAATAGAATAACCGTTTGTTTTTCGAGTAAGATTGATCTATATTTCATTTCGTGAACAACGAAAGCTATATTTTATTCGTGGCTTCGCCACTCGTGAAAATAAAGCTTTTGTTGTTCACTCAATGAAATATAAATCTACCTTACACTGAAACAAACGATTATCCTCTATGTATTGAAGAGGCTATATGAGAACAACGTGGATCTTGATCAGACTGTGTGTATGACTGTGTGTGTGTGTATCAGGTCTGGTGTCCCACCAATGGTTTGATATCGTTAACCTATGTAGGCGAGCAGCTTAAGGCTCCATAAGGATGTTGTGGTAGTACTGCTATGAGAAACGACAACAATCCGTGGTTTGGTGCCCGAGCTATGACCATAGCAGTTGAAAACGGCGTTCAACACGAATCAAACAAACACATCTTTTTGATTGGTACCCTCCTGTATTGCAAGCATTTGACTGATTTTACAAGGCACCAGAACTTCTAATATAGAGACAGACACATTTCGTTTTTGACAATGAATATGAAAATATTATTCATAATCATGTCTATAATTTCCTTCACTTAATATGCATAGCTGACTGTACAATAGCAATCAAATTCATGATAACGACAAATTATAATTTTATTACATATTTCGTTATTTGTCGTAAAATACCCATATTAACGTTATACTTAATGATTTTATTCGTTATGCATCATGAATCATTCTCCAAATAAAAATTGTTGTCGCAGCTCACATCTTGCTTATCTAGATACCATTGGCGGATCTAGAGGGTGTCAGAGGGTCTGACAAATTTGACTTATAAAAAGACAAATTCAAGTTTGTGAGTTTCAATGAGTTTTGACTACCAAATTTCTATCTTAATAAAGTATCTTTTTTTGTGGCTTACACAATAAAAGATACACAATAAAAAGCGAAGTTTAACCTGGGTCCTGACGACGACACCTTAACAGCTTAGGAATACCTGAAATGCTCAACTAAAGGCATATATACATTCTCATTGATCTAACGTTTGTAATAACGGCGAGCATTCGCTTATAGCGTTAGCCATGTAAAACATGTTAAGTCGTCATTAATTTGTGTTTGGGCCTCCTGGAAAAAATCCTGGATCCGCCCTTGGACACCCATCTGAATGTCAGGACGAATAAAACTACAGAACTCATAGATTTTCCATATGTGCGTAAACACAGTCTGATCAAGATCCATGTCGATCTTTTAAAGCGTCGTCATTACTTGTTGCAATACTTGAAGATTACCATTGCTTATTATAACCATATAAAACCTGAATCAATGTTGTTCTGATGTTCTAAATATAATTATATCAGTCTAATGTGCCACAGCAAATTTAGAGGCAAAATCCGAAAATGGTGATAATCAGCGTTTTCACGTTTTCCAAAGCTAGAGATGTCATAACTAGATCTTGTGTATGAAGCCCGGTGTCTAATACTTTTGCCCAAAATCGCTTTCTACGTATTTGCCAGATCAGAACAATCATTATTGTCTGTCGATTGTCCTTTTCCTTTTCCGGGTGCAGACCAAACTATAAATTCTAGCATTAAAAAAAAGACACGAGGCTTTTTCGTGAGCGTATGACGAGCTCATCACACAACACTAACATTTGCATAAATTGCCTATCTTTAGGAACTTTTGAATAAAAATAGACCATTGGAATGGAACGCACGAAAACTATTGTGTATAAATGTCATTTTATATTTCCACAGCATCACGGATATGCTGCCAAATACTTGTAACTACAACATCAACATTCTTTTGTTACGATGTTTTCACAGTCTGACAATAACAGGTAATTGTTGTCATTTATTCTAGCTGCATTCCTGCTAGTGCAATTGCTGTGATGCCGAACTAAATTATTTGTAACTATTTCCTGAACGATAAGTTTCAGACATCGCTTAAATATAATCAAAGTGCTGAGAGCACTGTAATTGGACGTCTCTGATTGATTGAGCGGGATTGTACATGAACGAAAGATATTTTATTCATTCTTCTGTGTTTAATTCTATAAGATCGGTTTCGGACATACGAAATCGGCTTTAATACCAGAAAACCCTTCTCAGGCTTCAAATTGATTTGATTGCCGTTTAAAGACAACTGATTTGTCGCTATGAATAATCACTATTAATTTGATTACCAAATTCAATTAAGGCCATGCGATTAGCACTTTTGTCTTCTTGTTTCGGTTTACTATGAGTATTGTCGTCAGTTATACTTTTCATTGATTTTATAAAGTACGCTACAAAGCAATTTATTCAAAATGTAAGGCAACGCGCTACATAAATGAAAGCCGCGATAGCTCACTTAGCAGAGCACTCACCTTGTACTCTTTACACATGTTATATCCGGAAGGCCCTGGGTTCGTATTCTACTCAGACATTGTTCTTTTTAATCATCTTTTTTATACGCCGCCGGAGGCGGACGTATATTGGCGTCATCTTCTCCGTCTGTCCGTCCGTCCGTCCATCCATCCGTCCGTCCATCCGTCCGTCTGTCCTTCCGTACGTCCGTCCACTTTTCTTGTCAACGCAACTCCTCCTAAGTTTCTGGCTGGATCTTCTTGAAACTTGGTCAATGTTATCACCTCAATTGGTAGATGTGCATGAAGGAAGGATTTTATGGTTCGTTGATTTTTGCCAGAGTTATGCCCCTTAAAAACTTAGTCTCTGGGGCTTATTGAAATTGCAGCCTTGTCAACGCAACTCCTCCTAAGTTTCTAGCAGGATCTTAATGAAACTTGGTCAATGTTATCACCTCAATTGGTAGATGTGCATGAAGGAAGGATTTTATGGTTCGTTGATTTTTGCCTGAGTTATGCCCCTTAAAAACTTAGTCTCTGGGGCTTATTGAAATTGCAGCCTTGTCAACACAACTCCTCCTAAGTTTCTGGCTAGATCTTAATGAAACTTGGTCAATGCTATCACCTCAATTGGTAGATGTGCATGAAGGGGTTATGCCCCCTTAAAACTTAGTCTGTGGGGCTTATTGAAATTGCAGCCATGTCAACGCAAGTCCTCCTACGTTTATGGCTGGATATTAATGACACTTGGTCAATCACCTCAATTGGTAGATTTGCATGAAGGAAAGATTTTATGGTTCATTGATTTTTTCTAGAGTTATGCCCCCTTAAAACTTAGTCTCTGGGGCTGATTGAAATTGCAGCCTTGTCAACACAACTTCTTCTAAGATTCTGACTGGATCCTTATGAAACTTGGTGGATGTTATTACCTTAATTGGTAGATGTGTATGAAGTAAGGATTTTATGGTTCATTGATTTTTGCCTGAGTTATGCCCCCTTCAATCCTAGTCTCTAGGGCTTAATTATATTTCAGTCTCGTGAACGCAATTCCTTCCAGGTTTTTGACTGGATATTTATAAAAACCTTTTTGTGAACACAACTTTTTACAGGTTTTTGTGTGAATATTTATAAATCCTTGTCAATGTCATTTTTTTTTGTCTCAAGTTTTATAAGTGGCGGCGTATATTGTGACCATGGCACTCTTGTTCGACTTCTATCTCCACCATCGTTGGCGAAAAAACGACCGCAGTGATTTAGAATCGATCTTAACACAAATTCAACGAAATAAAGTAATGAAACGCCGATCATTTACATACAATTCCGCTCAATCAATGAGAAGCGTCTAAATATAGTGCTCCAAGCACTTTGATTTTTATTCCTCTTTAGAGTAAAAAAAACAAAAACGGTGGCAGTTTTTTCCCTGGTTGTAGTTACAAAACAAATTCAATACATACTTTTCCTGAAACAAAATACCAGATGAATTGGAGCACCTAACCATGGATTCCTCATACAAGTACTACCGCAGCATCCTTACATCTACAGATGTGCATAAAAAGAAGAAATTGGGAACGTGCCGTCGGGAAAATGGCAGTGGAGTACAATAAGCAATTTAAATCTTCATATCACTATCAACGAAAATTTGAGAATAGCAATGTCCCTATCTGTAAACATATTCATACGATTATCCAGGTACCATCTGTTGCAGACTCATTGCTTCATCTTCTTAGTTCAATACACGTAAACGGGTCTCTTAAGCGAAATAAATACAGATCGCTGTCACTTAGTCTTATACTAGTAATAATCATTGTTGTCATGATCATCGATCAGTATGTAAATAGGTCATGATACTGTCGAATATCAGTGATACAGATGCTGGAGAAAAAAAAAACTCGTAAGAGCAACTATTTTTCTGAATAGGTGGATTTCACTAGTGTCTCATCTGAGGCTGTTCAGATGGAACCCCGATTTGTCATCGAGTCGAACCCGAGTTGCGAAATGAACTCACTCCCCGATAATCAATTTCAAAAACCTGGTTCCAAAGTACGTCTCGTGGAAACCCCATTCCTTTAAAAGTGTCAAAGACTTAAAGTGACATTTCAGAATTTTTTGCCGTAAATTTTACTTTTATTTTTATCTGAAAGAGCATATTTCCTTATGAAAATTCTGAAAATTTCAAGCAAAAATATTGCGCCGTTTATGAGAAATTTATATTTTTGTGTTAAAATTGAACAAATTGTTGTGGACAACAGTTCGGATTTATATGCAATTTATCGATTATGTCTCAACTCTAAATGCGTGTTTCTCGCTTATTGGCAACGACTTCAACAAAACTAATAGTATCTATACTCATTAGAATAACCAATCTTGGCATCAAGACATACTTTAAAAAATAGAAATTGGAATGAAATGTCCCTTTAAACAACAATGATCAAAGAAAAGGAACCTATCATACACAATACGTGCATTAAATTGGGTAATCATTCTAAAATGTGTGTTTTCAGTAAACACATCAAGAAAAACAAACGTTTTACAGAAGAAATAATCCGAACTGGTTTTGAACCAACGGCGTTCCAAATTTCAAACTGAAAAAAGGTTGCGAGGTTAATCCTTTCCCGTTTGAGCCATCGCTGCTGCTGATGATATAGGGTGTCTGTTTACATTATAACCATAGTGTATGCATGTATCGCTTTCTAAAGATCTTACCCTTTACACAATAAATATTACGAAAGTCAAAAAACTACAAGAAAATGATTAAATCGAAAAAAGATCGTAAAGTTGGTTAAGACGTGGTATGAATTGAATCGACCAATGAATCTTATAGTTTTTGTTAGAGAACACATAGAAAGTAGGAAAAGATACGACAGTTTTCCTGTATGGTCGCAAAATCTATTTTGAATTCTGGTCAACTGGCAATTGAGTCTGAGAAAGGGTTTTTTGGTAATGAAAACCCATTTCGCCTGTCCAAAAGTGGTTATAAGAATTGTACGTCCTTTCGGACGTCCAATTAAAAATGCTGCAGCCAGAAAGCTAAAACGTATAAGCATAAATAAGAAGCAAACGTGATCGTTGTGCACAGTTTTGAGTACAATAATGTCAGACTATCCTATCTCTAAGAATGGTTTGTATTAGTATCTGTGCTGTGCTCTTATATTCATATAAATTAGAATGTAGCTGTGCCTTAACCCATTACTGCAAAGTGACGCCTTCTGACTTCCGCACAACAAAATCCCTGGGAAAACATTGTAGAAAATGAAGTAAATTGCTTGTGACAAGCAATTTCTTCATTTTCCACAGTGTTTTCTAACCCAAAATGGAAAGATTAATAAAATTGCATCTACTTTAGATTGTCGTCTGCAGCACTTTTCAAATTTGAGTAGTCTAAAATTTTGCTGTTTGGGTTTGAGTTTATTGGGGTTTTACGCCGTTTTCAACTACCAGGGTCATATCGCGGCGGCTGGAGCACCTACCCATGGATCCTGTTGTTTCTCAAACCAGTACTACCACAATACCCTTACCGAGCCTCCAGCTGCTCGCCCATTTTAGGTTAACGATTTCAAACCCATTGGCGGATGACAAATTTGTCAGAAAGGGTATTAGCCGCGGCCGGGTATCGAACCCGGTACCTCTCGTATGAGGGTCAGATGCGCTACCAACTGCGCTAAGGCCGCGGCCTTGCTGTTTGGGAAAGGGTTAGTGCACGCACACATTCAAAACGCAAGTTATCTGCATATAATTTGAGCAGTCTAAAATTTTGCTGTTTGGGAAAGGGTTGGTGCACGCACACATGCAAAACGCAAGTTATCTGCATATAATCTATGTTCAAAGGAATCATTTCAAAAGAAACACACGAAAACAATGGTAAATAAATGTCATTCTGTATTTCCACTTACGTTGGTTATTAATTTACATTGGTATTCATTCAGCCACAAATATTTCTCAGTTAGTTTATGTGCACATTGAGGGAATGTAAGTCGGATGCATAAAGATGTAAGATTGTGTATAGTTTCCGCTTGTTCTTATGATTGATTTATTTAAGCAACATGCTCTAATGTAGCCCATTTAAGCAAGGAGCTCTTAAAAATATATAATTTACCTTTGACGACTAGGTCATATCAATGTATTAACAATTAATCAATTACACGAAATTTCGGACATATTCCACCCGTCATTAGATACCAATTTTTTAGTTCAATTTCGTATTCAAATTTGGCGTTTTCAGTGGAAACGAAAACAGACGAATTAATCCGGTTTTTAAACCTTGGATAGAATCGTCAATTTCCGTATTAACGGAATGAAATTTACGAGGATAAAAAGCCCCAAAAGCCTTATCAATTTCTTTAATCACGAATGACGCTGAAGTCGCACGAGGTGTTGGGTATCTAAGGATGCGTGGATTACTTTGAATTAAAGATCGAAACCAATTACATGAATAAGAATAATACGAGATAATAAACACTCGTTTTTAACAGTCAGCTGTATTTGTTGATAGAAAATCTGCCTCTGTCGTTTTATGAACGGATCATCATATAACAATAGAAAAGTAAGTGGAATTTCCCTTACATGTTTTCGTTTTCTCTCGATAGTCGTAGTCCCATTATAACCGTTACCAGAAATGATAAAGACCGTTAGATAAAGATACTAACTTGAATTATTTGGTCTAAATGAATGATTGTTGTCATGTTTTGTTGGAAAGAAACTGTGTTTTACATGTTGACTAATTTATTAGATGTGTTGTCCCTTTTCAATAAAAACATCGTAGATCTCTAGCTGCAGTTTTTATGAAGCTGCAGTTACGAAGTTTTTGTTGAAAAGCAATTATATCTTGTTTATTATGTTTGATCTGTTTGCATATCGGACTTTGATAAAGGCATTTTAGAAAACGCAAATATGTACAAAATATTACGAAATCATTGTGGTGGTTTTGTATTTTTTGAAAGGCTCGCTTCTGAAACCCCACAAATGCCAGGCTTATGGGCACCAAAAGCACCCATTTGATCTGTAACCCCACTAAATGTCAGCTGTAATTTTCATTAGTCCAAAGATCTTTATCTACAGTCTGTTAACATTGATTTTATCTGTATGTTTTCGATTGTAGACTAAGAATATTACTAACAAGACAAAACATAAACATACGTTTTCTTCGAGTCTCTGTAAAATGGGCTCTTGTTATTTAACAAATAGTTCACATTGTTGTCAAATCTGTTCTTTCGATTTTGCGACTAGTGAATGTTCCAAATGGTCCTTTGTGTAAACACTACAGGTACGGACAGAATTAAGTAGATCTAATTAAGGTATTCCACCCATCATTAGACACATCATGCAACTCGTCATCCTTGGCAATGGACATTCACAAGGGTATCCGTCGTCAATCTCCGGGGGTTGATGCCTGGAATTGACAAGGAAATACCATCGTCGGTTTATAAATGTTGTCACGGGTGATACCCGAAGTTGCTCGAAATGTAGTGATGGACGGAATACCTGAATAGGTATCGTTTGTAAAAAAAAAAAATACAACGATGTTTGTCAAACATGCAAATAAAAATACTTTCATCAGCAGATTTAAGGCATTTTTTTACAATTTATACCTATGTACAAATGGGAATATCGTTCTTAACTTTCAGTACAATTTTGTGCGTGTTCATTCGATTCTTGCATGTATCAGACACCTGCAAGATTCAAACTATCACATGCAATATTGTAGTAATTTGGAGGTATGTGCAATGATATCGGTACTGGATTGTAAATGGTGTATCTATTTGTCTACGACCCGGTTCAACTAATTATTCTGCTTTTCAGTAGTAATAACAAATATTATGTTGTAGAATAATAAACCGACAGTTAATGCTGATTGCTTCAGCTGGCTGTATCAGCTTATCAAAGAATGTCTATATCATTATTTGCTTTTGAAATATGTCTTCTATAGAAAGTTAATTTAATAAATGACTTTTGTACTCGTCACACCCAATTTGATATTTGTTTAAGGTAGTCCACCCCTAATGAGATTCGAGTGACGTCGGAATTATTCGGGTGTGGTCGTAAGCATTCGGCGACTGAACTTTTCACCGCCGAATGTTTACGACCGCGCCCGAATAGGTTCGGATACGCTCGAAAGAAAATCCAATGTTTTATTAATCTCAAAATGGCCGCATTACGGGTATTTTGCCCTAATCATTTCCCAGACAAGATCTGGTTATGACGTGCATAGTAGAAATTATTTGGAAAAAATTGAAGAAAAAAAGAAAATGATGATAATCAGCATTTGTCCTTTTGCCTATGCTTTATTGTGCACTAACTATTAACTAGCGGCATTCGCCTTGTCGTCTCAAACAGCTTTGTAATTAGAAAACCCTGAAAGTGATTTGTCTGGGAAAGGGTCGTCTTTCACAGTTTAGCTTATTCAGTCTTGTCATTTTAAAATGGTGGACATCAACATCGATTCCAATCAGTACCCACTACAAAGGGCGTGTTTGATGAAATTTAAATCACCATATCTGCTTTTTAGCCCATTACCAAACAACAAAATTTTAGACTGCACCAAATTCAAAGATGTTGCAGACGACAATTTTAAGTAAATGAAATTTAAAAAAAAAAAAGATTGGTCATTTTGGGTGGAAAACCTTGTGGGAAAAGAAGAAATTGCTTGTCACAATGTTTTGTAAAACCATTAACTTGTACTGAGTCACAAAACGTCACTGTGTGGTAATGGGAAGACATTTACTTCGCCTTATCTGAAGCTTTCTTTGTATATACGTGCGTATATGTATGCATTTTCCACCGAGATAATACTGTTAAAAGTGGTGTTAATTCAATTTAGATCGCTCTTGGACGATTCTAGTAAAATATTCTAGCACAAACAATGAATGTTGGAAACATTAAAGTGGTTCTCCATTTATAAAATTGCAAGTATGTAAATCATTAAAATGACAAGTTTTATAGCAGGAAATTCTATGTAAAAATACATCATCGACTAGAATGCAATTTTGTTGAATTATTCAAATGGGAATAGCAAAATAGCTGGTCGTAAAATGATTTTACTTTCACCTTTGAAAACTTTATTGGAATACTCTACTATTAAGCAATGCCTATACATCATTTTGAGGTTTTATTGCTTTTAGAAAACGCTGAACAGAAGTTACAAATTACATTAACACTTTCCCAAACTGCAAAAATAGTCTGGTCCAAGTTGAAAGGTGTTGCAGACGACATCAAATCTTATATAAAATGTAGTTAATATCTATCATATAGCATTAAAAATACAGAGAGGAAAAGAAGAAATAATTGCTGATCATCATTTATTACTACATGTACTAGGGACGTCAAAGCCAGGCATTGATCGGGAAGGGGTAAACGTATACTATTTTGTGTAACAATGTTTTCTTTGTTGTTATTTTGGTAGAAATTAGCCATTTTAGCTCACCGTAGCACAAAGTGCCGAGGGTGAGCTATTGTGATCGCTCACCGTCCGTCGTCCCTCTGTCCGTCCGTCTGTCCGGGCAAACCTCATGGTGTTTATGTGGTGCAGTCCGTCGATAATTTATATGAAATAAAGACCAAAACCCCTTAAACCATGCCATTTTATGTGGCACTTTTCTACATAAAGATCAAAAGAAAAAAAACACTTAATCCTGAAATGTTGGAACGTCCGTCCGTTCGTCCGTCTATCTGTCCACAATTACTAAAAAATCTTCTCTTCCCAAACTTTAAAGCCTGGAGTCTTGAAATTGTATACGTAGTATCGTCTCCAGACTCTTTAGCTTTGGAATTTAGTGTGTAGAATGGTCCTAATGCCCTCTACCAAAAGACCATAAATTATTGTGAAACAAGGAAATTGGTCCTATGTTATTGATATCGAATTGCATTTAGAGAGAAAGAGGGACATCTTTTACAATCTTTTTCTCCTGAGCCATTTGGCTTAGAGCTTTGAAATTTTGTGTGTAGAACCATATCAAGGCCCTCTACCAAATGCCACAATTTACTGTGATACAAGGAAAAATGGCCCTATTTTGTGGGTATCGAATTTCATATAGAGACAAAGAAGGAAATCTTTTACAATCTTCTTCTCCTGAACCATCTGGCTGAGAGCTTTGTTGTGAGTGTGAGATGAGACAAAAGTTACCATTTTCATGATCTCTAAGGTGAGCGATATAGGGCCATCTTGGCCTTCTTGTTATAACATTTTATTGAAACATCAATTTTATTTTGTCACAATTTCGGTTTGCTTTTCATGATGTATTAAACCTTAAACGTTTTCACAACAATATGTGGCTTTTACGAGCCTAATAAAAAGACGTGGGGAAAATTGATACAAAAGAAAAAAGTGCTGATGACCAGCATTTCTCCTTTTGTCTCAATATTCTAAGGAAGCGTTTCATTGAACAAGACCCTCTAACTGAATAAACATCCATTTTGTCGCCTATTGTAGCTTCGAAAAGCAACCGTCTATTTCTTGATTTCGTAATAAAAAGAGATTGGTCTATATCTATGTAGATAGAGATGTCCAAATCTACGTCTGCGATTAAGGACCATTAGGCCAAGAACATACTGCGTCGGTGCTATGACAAAATGGCGTAATAGAAATTTTACTCGAAAACCATTTTTTTTTTCAGGAGAGCCAAAAACGTTTTTGCCGTTTTAAAAAATGTTAAAAAATATGCCGGCAAAATTGCGTAACTCAATATTACTCTCGTGTAAATTTGTCTACGTATAACGCATTTTTGTCAGCTAAATCGAGTTACGCAATTTTGTCACATGATAATTGAAAGGGTTCTAATAGGTGTAGAAAAACGCCGTTTTGACAGGATATGCGCTCCTACAGACTTAGTAGAAAGCATTTATAAAAAAAATGACAAAATTGCGTAACTAATTTGTTACGCCATTTTGTCATAGCACCGACGATATTAGTACGTGTGGTTCAAATTACATAAGGAAAAATTTGGTCGATATATCAGGTTAATTTTTTTCACTTTGATTAATTCACTTTTATCTATTGGGGTTTGTTTTGTTGCCGTTGTTATTCATGTTGTTTTTTATTCCTTTGAAGGCATAATAAACGATCGGACCTATTTTGCTACTGTCTGTCTGCACCACACACATTTTCTTGTTTACTCAGTTAGCCCTTTCATTGTTACGATAGTATAAACAATGGTCTTTTGTCAAAAATTAAAAACAGTTTTAAGAAATAAAGATTTCAATTTTGCGCAAGGCATAATCATAAAACCATTACTTTCAAGTGTTATTGGTTATTTTTTATGTCGGTTAAAATTTAACTTCTCCCTCTTTCCTCCAAAAATAGCATGTTCTAGCGACTTTATAAGATGCTATATCAAACAAATCTTTTTATGAAAAAAGTACAAATGCTGAAAATCAGCGTCTTCTCCTTTTTGGTCATGGACTTAAAAAGGTTTACATTGCACATTATTTTGTTCTCAATAACACATTTTCTCTTCTGTGAAAGGTTTCAGTTAAGAAAAACTTAAAAGTTGCTGTTTGTGAAAGAGTTAAACCTCCACTTTAGATTTCGATCTGTTAACGCATTTTCAAACATTTATAATTCCCCCCGAAACCATGAAAATAAATGAGATAAAAATGAGCGCACCTAGTAATTATTGAAAATAAGATTTCATCCCAAATAATCTAAATTTTGAAATTTCTAAAATCGTTTGATGTAACGTCTGAAAGAGAATGATTTTTCATTGAAATTAGGCTTATGGTCTTCCAAGAATTAAATTTTCACGTGTTTTTCTGTCTCTAAAAATTTCTGTTTATGTATCTCTCAGAATCTGATTTCGTGTTTTTGAAGACATTTAAAGATTCTTTATCAAATATATCGGTCTGAAATAAACAATATAATAAACATTCACCCAATCATTACAAACATGTACCATATACTTCGTGCAATTTCGTATCCAAGTTCATCATTTTCTATGACAACTGAAATTGACGAGGGTATCCGAATTTTCAAAATTCCGGTTTGATTCGTCAGTCTTTGTTTCCACCGATGTCATCGCAATTGCATGTAGAATTATGGGTAAAATACCTCAAAGTAGACCAAATGTGAAAAAATGCCCATTGCATTACTGTTTTCTATTATTTTAATTATGCGCGTAACGACGTAGGAAAACAAAAACTTCAGACTGATTACCACCATGGTTATTTCTTGTCAATGATAATTCTAAGATTAAATTTTCTGATCATTCTGATGATAGAACCACTGAAGTTAATTTCATTCGTGAACAATGCTTTTAATTTTGTTCATGGCTAAATTTTGTGTTGTGGGCGATTGCTTTGAAGTGATTTCACAACTTTTTGATATTAAGGCCTCTTTATCAGAACAAGTGTAACATTGGAACAAGTTCAAAATGAGACTTACAATTCGGGAAATCAGAAAACGCACTTTTCATAAATATTTTAAAACATCTAAGTTCAAAGTGATAAATACAGACGATATCGTCCTTTTCTTCAAAAACCTCGTAACTACAGTTTTGCTAAATCTGCAGTTACGAGGTTTTCTACGAGAAGCGACAATATTTTACAATTTTCCATACTGTTTTATTATGCATGAAAGCTGATATCTTAATGTAAATTATAAGAATATTCGTATTTACTACTCTACAATGCCAAAATGCACTTCGACGAACTTATGAAGGATTGTGGTACGGAACTACCAATAAAAGAGGACATTGGCTTTTCAAATGCACCATTTGGTTTATTCTTTACCATATCTTCTTCTTCTTCTTCTTCTTCTTCTTCTTCTTCTTCTTCTTCTTCTTCTTCTTCTTCTTCTTCTTCTTCTTCTTCTTCCTCTTCTTCTTCTTCTTCTTCTTCTTCTTCTTCTTCTTCTTCTTCTTCTTCTTCTTCTTCTTCTTCTTCTTCTTCTTCTTCTTCTTCTTCTTCTTCTTCTTCTTCTTCTTCTTCTTCTTCTTCTTCTTCTTCTTCTTCTTCTTCTTCTTCTTCTTCTTCTTCTTCTTCTTCTTCTTCTTCTTCTTCTACTTCTTCTTCTTCTTTTTCTTCTTTTTCAGTGATCTATTGTACTCTTCAAACCTGGCATTATGAAGAGATTCATCTTCCAATGAAAGAAACCACACTCGTAATTCTGACAAGTGCGCTCTTGGTTCGAGTACACAATGAATCATAAAATTCTAAGAAATTGGAAATCATAAATTTATATCAATAACACAGTTCAAAGTAATAAAGATAAACTGACTTTATTTGAATTTATTATTCCTACTTGAGAAGGTAAACTTTCACAAAATGAAGCAATATTTTCCTATTCCTTAAATACTTCGTCCCTGGTCGAAAAAATTTGCAAAAACATTAAGACAATAGAAGAACGTGTTGATAATAATCAATTTGTCCTTTTGTCTCAACATTTTTTCTCTGTAATAGTTAAAGAAAATAATGTTTATTTTATCTGGAGTAAAAATCGTAGAAAAACGTTCCAATTGATATGGGCATTATATTTGGAAACGTGTTCGAGTAACATGCTTACGTATATTACTTATTTATTATCTTAAAATTGCAATGGATTTGATGAATTATCATAATAATGGCTTAAAGGGTACTTTTGTTTTAATAAATTAGATAAAACACTTTGAGAAATGATTTATGTAAGCTTACATTTTAAATTGAAAAATACTCTTGAATATCTAATGTAATTAACTTCAGCATGATGCTTTTTGCCTTGAAAACTGTTTCCTACTTTTTTTGTCTTTTAGTACGTTCAAGGGTGAATGAGTATGGGTCTGAAATTGTTTAGTTTGCAAATGAGTTATAAATCGATTGATTGAGTATAACGCCTCTTTTAACATCTATGGTCATATCAACTGGAGCACCTAACCATGGATTTCTGTCTTTTCTCATACCAGTACTGCTACAACACCCTTTACGAGTCTCCAGATGCTCGCCCACATAGGTTACGATTATGAAACAACTAGTGGGAGTAAAATATTTGAAAAATATGTTTGTCGTGGTCGTGGATTGAACTAGGGCCCACATAACAGAGAGAAGGTAATTTACACTATGAGTTATGTGTCCTTGACTATGACAGAATTGTAATTTTAACACTGTTTTCATTTTAATAGCACCAAATATTAATTCATCATTTACTTTAGTTTTGATTTGACCACAATGCTGTTATTTACTTTGTGATCTAAGAATCACAAGTATTGAACAATCTTTCCAAACTTTAAATTGAATATTATAACAAATTCAGGCATGTAGGGTGATCTAGGCACTTCAGGACCTCTAATTTTCTATGGTGAGTTTCTCCATAATTGCATATCCTTGCTTTTCAATGAAAGCCTCGTAACAGCAGCTTAAAACAAGCTGAAGTTACGAGGTTTTCGTTGAGAAGCGACGATATTTATAAAACGGTCTGTCTGGCAGGGGCAAACAACAGAAATATTTTTCAACGCTAGGGAATTCGTAAAGTTCCGATTTAAATCGAGATAAGCGAATTATTTATCAAAACTGACAGATTTGGCGGGTTAAAAAATGCAAAATAGATGAAATCGAGATAAAACGCTTCCGACGAAATCTGTAAAATCAATTTCCAACATTTTCTGTTTATCGCGAAATACCCATGCTGTTAATACAATGCATATCAGTTAAAACCAATCCTTTATTAAGCAAGTATAGCCTCTGAATCCATTAGACACCAAATGAACATCGAACTTTAATTTTTGACTGACTCTTTGAAAAAAATACAAGGGTGTGTCCCAGTCTCCCGGCCGTCAGCTTCGGTGCAATGGATTGGTAACGGTTTTATGTTCAAGTTACTATGTCTCAGTACTAACTCCGTACTATACCCCTATTGTAGTAGATTCGACACTCGTTGTGTCGAAGTCGTAGGGGCCGTCAAAATACCTCGACATATCCAGAGTTCGACTCTTCCGATTTTGTTCGGCTTCGACAAAGTTGATATTTGACCGTTTTTGAATCTAATCAAGTAGGCCTACGATTATTATTGAAATATAGTAGGAAAAGGAAAGAAATTGCTCGTTTCGAGCAATTTCTATCCTTTTCCTACTATATTTCAATAGCGATATTCAGTTCGAAATTATTTTGTTTGAAAAGAATATGTCCATTGATGAGGACGGGACCAGACTTGAACTTCGACTTAAGCGAGAATTCGACTTATCCGATGTCGACATAACGAGTGTCGACTGTACATGTGTTTTATACCGGTAGTTAATTTGAACTCTTCCGATTTCAAGGTGATGGCGAAAGTATTTGTTCACAATATCGTACAGAAAATATTGACGCAAAGTGACATACTTCCATATCGGTCACGTGATAACAGAATTATTTCAGATCTTCTTCATTGTTGTACCTCATGGTTTCCCGCCGTGAAATCATTCAGTGAAACTGACTGTTGATAGAGAAAGTTATATGTATTCATTTACCTCGAATCAGTTTAAGCATCAGAAAACTAGTTAAACACATGTTAAAGTATATTTCGTGCATCACTCCCTGCTATCTTTGCGTCATTAAATAAATGCATTTTCGTAGACCACCAAAGCGCTAAAAATTCAACCCTTACCCAAGCGACAAAGTAGTTTTTTTATCATTTACTCGTTACTGTGAATCTTAAGAAACGAACCATTTGAACTCCGATGACTTTGATGACGATGCTTCAGTTTTGGAAGAAGGATTAACCCATTACCAGTCGGCAAAATTTCGGACTGGTCCAAGTTCAAAGATGTTGCAGACGACAATTTCAAGTGTAAGAAAGTTTGGTATATTTTGTATTTTTGATGAAAAACATTGCGGTAAATGAAGAAATTACTTGTCGCAAGCAATTTCTTCATTTTCCACATTTTTTCCAAAGCCGTAATCTTTTAGGGAGTCAAAATGAGTCAATGTGTGGTTATGATTTAAAATCCATATCATACAATCGAATCATTTGAAACATTGGGGACATTTTGGCTTTCAGACTTCGGTTTAATGTCCCATAAAAGAGAAATTTTGGAACGAAATACGCCATAAAGCACGAGTTATTGGTTTTAGAAATCGCGCCAATAGATTTAGAAATGGTATCTAACATCATACCCTTTACGATGATTTGTGGTGAAATGTCTCGTGGAATCTTTTTCATTGTTTTATCATTGATCATATTCATCTTCCCATTCATTGATGCTTAAAGGGACATATCAATCTCATCTCATTTTCTAAAAGTATGTCTTGATGCAAAGATTAGTAGGTCTAGTTATTCTAAAGCGTGTAATTGCTATCAGGTTTTTTTTTTTTTTTTTTTTTTTTTTTTTTTTTTTTTGTAAAGTTGTTGGTTATAAGCGAAAAACGCGCCGAAAGGACAAATTCCATACACATCTGAACTGCTGTTCACATCGTTTTGTTTAATTTTACTTAAATATATGTATTTCTAGAAAACGGCGCAATACTTTGGCTTGGAATTTTCAGAATTTTCATATGGGAATATGATCTTTCTGATAAAAATAAAAGTAAAATTTACGAATAAAAATATGTATTAATAGTCACTTTAATGGTCATTTTCAAAAAAGCTTAAAAGTCATGTCTTGTTCGCGAAAATCCCAAACAAAACAAGGGTTAAGTTAGATAATAGCACACTCCCAAGAGACTCATTCTGAATCCATTAAAATAAGTCAGTGTCATAAAACGGCATAATTCAATAAACGATTTAAAATTCCATGCGATTTTCATGGTTTTACCTATCGGCTTGGGTGCTTTCCATGATGTCGTTGCTTTTTAACGAAAACCTCGTAACTGCAGCTTGTTTTAAGCTGCAGTTACGAGGTTTTGTTGAAAAGCTACGATATTCATTTGTACTGATTAAACCTTTCTTGGCTTACTTTATTCGTGAATATTCGTATTATCAATATTTTGCTCTTTCGTAATATCAAATCATATATAAATTAACAAGTTCGAAGAATTTTTATCTTAGAAACTATGAGTATAGCTCACGATAAATGACCTGACAGAGCTTGTCTATCGATTATCATGGGCTGCTCTGCCAGGTCATTTATCGTGAGCCATGACGTGGTCGGTATATCTTTATGATAATAATTTTTGCTTTTAGTGTTTAATAATTATGCAAAAAGTATGTTTTGAATGAGCACTTACAAAAACCGGTGTTTTATAAATAAGTGCAAATAATGTATTTTAAATGTACAAATGTAGTACCCGTCAATTTGTTGGTGCACATTTGAAAATAGGTATTTGACCTATTCTAGTGCGCCATAGTCTCACAGTCATATTTAAGGAGGACTAGGGCATGCAATGAACACATTTCTATATAAAAGGTTCTTCAATAGGGATATGTCAAAAGTCTCTAATTATGAAGGAATAGAATGTTACTTCTAAACGTCACAATGTCCCATACGTGCCATATTTCATACTTTTTTCAAGAACCTCAAAACTGTCCCTTTAAACAAGCTGCAGTTACAAGGTTTTGCTTGAAAAGTTGTCATTTTGTCTTTGGAATTATCTGGAAACGAGACAGGATAACTAACGACTAACAAATGCACGCGAGCCTCTTGTTTTTATAACCCTTTAATTATTAATAAAACTTTTTAAGAATAAAACAATGGAACCCCGAAAATAAAAAAAAAAACACTTATGCCATCACATGCCTTCTCGCATGTATTTCTATGAATATTTGTGTCTCCAATCCTTTCAATGGAAGATTATTATTAAATAAGTTTTCCCATCAGTTTCATGGAATTAGATAAATGTATAAATGATAAATATATCGATGCCTTTCAGCAAAAATCTCGCAACTGCAGCTTGTTGTAAGCTGCTGCAGTTACGAGATTCCTGTTGCAAAGCGATTATACCGCATACTATTGAGCTTTGCTTCGGTGCGTTCAAATATTTTCAGTGCTGGAGCATTTTAATTGTCTCTTATTATTGCGCTTTTACATAGAACTGGCGCAACTTCGACCTGTTCCCTAAAATTAGTTCAGTCATACTTTTAAGCATATTTTATACATCCGTGGACTAAGATTTAAGGTTCATATATGTAAGTTTCGTTATTTGCCAAATATGAACATGGCTTACATGAAGACCAGTGACATATCAAATGTAACCCGCAATATGTTATTTGAAGTATCATTTGACAATTCGGGATCTGAAAGTTGAACATGTTCCCTTCATAAAAAAAACGAAGTATTAATTGTTATAGTTCGATTAACCCTTTCCTAAACAAGATATTGATTTGGTGTAATCAGAATTGCTTGAAAAAAAACTTTTTGACAAAAGAAGAACATGCTGATAATCAGTTAGTGACAGGTTGGTCTAAATTGGTTGTGAGCTCATATGCCAAAAGATCCCTTTTTCCAGATACCGTCCAATTATTTGTCCCTATTGAACGGTATAGGATTCTAGCGACATTTTTTTCTTAAGAAACAGCTGTTCGCAGTTGTATTTATGTATTATATAAACATGCAACATACCTACAAACAGTGTTTTGAACCTTTCCCATAAAACATCTGGTTTTGAGGACCCTTATACGTGATTGGGAAAATCATGTAAACAAAATAAGAAAATGCTGATAAACATCATTTTTCCTCTAGTTTTTTTGTGTCTTATTACACGCATATCTTTATCAAAACAATTTTTGTCGGCTGCATAAGCTTTCAAATTGGCCCACCTTAAACTTCTGCAGTTTGAAAAGGGGTTAACATTACGTATATGAGCCGGGCTCTGGAAAAATGTCATTATTGCATCTAAGGTGAATCGAATCCTACACCCTTAGAATATATTTATAGTATTGACGCATTCACCCTATCCCAAACGACACAATTTTAGGCTGGTCCATTTTCAAAGCTGCTGCAGCCGACAAAATGTGTGTTCATTAAGAGGACATTTTTGTATCAAATAGCAAAAATATATTGAGGCGAAAGGAGAAAATGCTGAATCTTGCCTTATTTCCGAAAGGGTTAAACTGAAAACATTAGAATTGTCCTCATTGAAAAACAAATAAAACCGAAATAGTTTATCATGTCGAGAATATAAAAATGAATATTCAGAAAATGATGACGACCATTTGATCATTACATGGAAAACTTTGAGGGAAAAAGGAGACAACATTTTCAATTGGAGACGAAGCCAGACGAAAAGGGTAAAGAACACTGATTCATCCCATAGAATTAAGCACTTGAGATGTAACACATGTTAAAGTTATCAATTATATATCATAAATAATCGTGAACTGCGATCAATAACCGATCGAAAATAGAAATTCTGTTTTACATCGAATTACTTCCCTTTGATAGCATGCCAAAAGACAAGACACCTTGCGTTGTAAGTAAATCCTTTCCAGAAAGACAAAATTGTAGATTGATCTAGATATTCCATCCATCCATCATTATGTACCAAAGACTTTGTTCAACTTCGGGCGTCATCCGTCGCTGCGGATATGGTACGTGTATCCGGAATTCAAAATCCGGATACCCTCGTCAAATGTCCTTGGGTCGGGATGACATCCGAGGTTGCATGAAGCGTATCATAGAAAATGGTGGTAGAATATATTTATCCCAAATTCAATGTAGTTCAGCAGCAAAAAATCAGGGAAATAACAATATCATCGGCATCGGCCCTATTATTTCGGTGGCTGAGCGCTGGATCTGTGACTGTGGGGTTAATAGATCGATTCCCGGATTAATTTATCTACTCCATCAAGCTCCAAATGGATATAATGTATCTGTGAATGCCTATAGGTTGCATGCGGATGTAATCAATTTTAAGAACCAAGGGTTAAGGTAGAATACCCGTAATATCGCCATTTTGAGATTCATAATACACGAACTTTTTTCGAGCGGCGTCGTTACGTATCCGAACCTATTCGTGCGCGTTCGTAAACATTCGGCGGTGGAGAGTTCCACCGCCGAATGTTTTCGATCGCGCCCGAATAATTCCGACGTCGTGCGAATCTCACTAGGGATGAACTACCTTAAATGTAGTCAGGAATTGCTCAGAGATGTTAAGACTTAATGAGCAGTCGAATGCTTGTAAAACTATTTCTTTAAAGGCCAACTACCCGATTAAAGGTGTTACGCCTATCATTCGATACCAAACACTTTTTGCAGCTGTCCGCTTCATCCGCAGCATCGGAGATTGGCTTGGTTATCCGGATTTAAAAATCCTGATAACCAAGTTTATCTTCGAAAATCCGGCTAACACAGCCAATCTGCGTTGCTACGGATGACGGATTCCGCCAAACATTAGATACCAAACACTTCGTACATTTATGGCGTCATCCATAGCAGAAACGACTTCTTAGTTATCCGGTTTTTAATCCGGATACTCTCTACAATATCCCTTGTCACGAAAAAAAAGGCATAGTGATTGGTGAAATTGCAATTGAAAGTGTTTTGCATCCGATGTTGGGTGGAATACCTTAACGTGATCTTTGTATAAATGAATCGCTGTTTTGTTTGAAATCGTAAAAACAAGTCTATCAAGTCTATATCTCTATATCACTTTAAATCTAAGTTAGTTTCCGTGTAGTTAAGAATCGTTCACTTAGAATTGAGGACGTTAATGCCTTATAAACGAGTTTTGCTGTCATTTTAGAGTTATCCTTCATTACAAATGATATATTTCCGAAGTAGTCCTTGCCAACTCGCTTGGCGTTCAAACGGTTTTTCGATGCTTTTCGACGAAAATATTGTAACTGCAGCTTATTTAAGCTACAGTTACGAGATTTTTGTTGAAAAGCGACGTTGTTTCTTCACTTCCTCCTATTTTATTGCTAAAAGCATTTAACCAATTACCAAACGGCAAACTCTCAGACTGGTCCAAACTGATAACTGTTGCAGACGACAATTTCAAGTGAATGAAAAATGAAATTGTGTTATCTTTGGGTAGAAAATATTGTGGGAAATGAATGAATTGCTTGTCACAAGAAATTTCTTCACTTTCCACCATGCTTTCAAAAGCTTTAATCTTTTGGGGAGACTAAAAGCGTCAATGTGTGGGAATGGCTTAAGAGGAGAGATTAAAAAAACTGACTTTATTCATCATTGACTTTTGGGCCATCTTAGAAACAATAAGCCAATTTTAACGCCCCTGTTCGAAAAAAGCCTTTGAATACATCAAGACTAAAGAAGAGAATGTTGATCATCGGGCCGAAACGTCTTCTTTACTATGCTTAGTCATACAATTCTTGTATCTTTGACAACAATCATGGTACAATCTACATCTGTTTTAGAATTTATAATCTCAATTTTGTTGTTTGGGACAAAATAAAATAAATACCATATTTTCTCATCATAGATACTGTCGTGAAAAGTTCCATAATTCATATGTTATTTCCTGTCATTTTCTGTTCAACTCTTTCCTAAACAAGACCTGATTTGGACGTCCTTAAGAAAATAATCTAGTTAAAAGACGATAATGCAAAATGGGCGTTGATTTACACTTTAGTACAGAAAATATTGAGGTTACAGGAGAAAATGCTGATGATCATTATGTGTTTCTTTTGTCTCGATGTTTTCACAAGATTTCTTTTCAACAAGGGACGGCAAAAGGAGGCCTTGTTTTTGGAGAAAATTTTGACGTCATAGATTAATCTTCCTTCTATTTCTCGACAAATACTTGGATTTAAGTGCCTAGAAGATAATCTAAGTAACATTGAGAGGAAGGGAGAAATGGTTGCAATAAGCAAAACTTGCTTTTCGAGTCACATTTACATGTCATTGAGAATTTGCGTTTTCTTGTAGCATTAATTTTCTTTTGAGTTTTTGATAAATCTAAATTTGAACCTGTCAGAGATCTTGTTGAAAAGAAAAGGTTTAATGCGTCATGATAAATGTGTTTTATCTCCAAGAATTGCAACATGTAAGACAAATGAGACAAAAACATGAAAACAAGAATTTGTCTTAGAAGATTTCCCAAAAGTTCAAAGACCATACGAACTTCATTAAGTACTTCAGTCGAACGACGAGAATCCTTTACCAAACAATAAAAGGTTTGATTATTCCACAGGCACATGGCAATATTGTTATTGGCGGAAACAGGATTGGCTTACAAAAATGATATTTTCATTTCTATTTTTTTCTCTTTTTTCATGTTGCGTGTATTATGGTTTTGAAGTAGGCCCAAGCCCTATCGGCATGAATTAATTTATATACCAGATGGCAAACATCAGACTGGTCCAAATTCAAAGATGTTGGAAAAGACAATTTCATGTGCATCAATTAAACATTTAGGTATAAACATTGTGGAAAATGAAGATCTTTTCATTTTCCCCAATGTTTTCCAGGGTATTTATTCAAAAGCGTCAACGTTTTAAACTGATAGCCATATTCAGAAGAAATTAGTATTTAACCACAGATTTACTATTTCGGTTATTTAGATAATATTTCAATGTTCGACCCAATGACCTCTAGTTGGACTTTCATTCATTGAAACTAGTATAGGTCGTTTGATGCAATAGGCGACAGTAGGCTTAAACCGAGACTTTTCGTGAACAACCGATATTTATGCGTTCTATGAAAGACTTTAGAATGTGTTTAGCAAACATCGTCCAAAGTCAATCTGCACAGACCGTAGCCGCGTTCTTTAGAGCGAGATTTCTTGAGATATCTTGAGATTTCTTAAGCTGATTTAGGATAAAGCGCTCTTTTGAGCAAGATTTTTAAGACGATCACTGCGAGCCGCCATTGCTCTATACTTCTTTCGGAACCCCTCGGTAAATTCTGTAGAATCTATATGGGAGAGAATTGACCGAGTTGTTCCGAATGCTCCATGATTCATAAACCGCGGAGTTCCGAATGCTCCATACTTCATACAAATGACGTCATGATGACGTCATTTGTATGAAGTATGGAACATTCGGAACACCTCGCTTATAATCTTGATCTCAAAGACGCTGTATCAAAAACATCTTAAGAAATCTTAAAAAATCTCGCTCTAAAGAACGCGCCTCGTGTATTTTGTCAGAGAGGAAAGTATTCCTCTTTATCTCATAACACGAACCCCTCTCTGCAGTTGACTGGTCAGTTCATTTCCATGCAGAAATACAGTCAAAATTGAATAATTACAGGAATACGAACATATAGCCTATCCACTATTAGTACGTTAGAACCCCTTCATTTGAATTTGAAGTTGGATACATTTTGTATAATTAGGAAAAAGACTCTCTACAGATTAGAAGTGTTAGTTTTAAGTATACGGACTGATTTCTATTTTTTGAGTTTCTTTTCAAAAACTTAATTATGCAAAACCGATTATCTTACAGTTTTGATTTCTGTTTAAATTTTACAATTATAATCGTATGAATCTGTACAGATTTTTCATTTTAAAAATCATGATAAAATGTATCAAACGGACAAGTTTGCATAATTGGTATTTTCGTTGCGGATTGGACGTTAGATACAATTTGGTCGCCCACTATTCGTATAGTTAAGGTATTCCATCTAAAATTAGTTACCGAACTCTTAGTCAAACTTCGTGCGTCATCAGTGGCAACGAAAATTGACGAGGGTAGATGGGCAGAATTTGAAAAGTAGGGAACTTGCTTAGAATGTATCATTCAATTTCAATACTATCATTTCCAACGATATTTCAATAAGTAATATACAATTACGGCATTGTCTTTTTTAACAAAAAGCAGAAAAAAAAAACATTTTTGCATAACGATTGCATCATGGATAGCTCTTTAACCCAAATATTCCAAATCTGTGTCAATGTGTAGACATAGTTCTTGTCGCCGTACTGTTAGTTTGTAACAACAAACAGTTCCATTAACCTGAATTTAAATTAGCTTTTTACACTAGGTCATTGACAACCATGGAGTTCAACCCTTTCACAAACATTGCCTGGTATTGACGTCCAAAATAAGAAAAGGTTTTCTGAAAATAATGTGACAAAAGAGGAAAATGCTGATGATCAGCATGTCCTCAATAGCAATTATTTTTTTAGCAAAAGATAGACTTGGTTTACCGCTATGTATTTATAAACCATCGGTGTTGTTATAAAATCTCTTAACTACGGCTTGATTCAAGCCGTAGTTACGAGATTGTATAATAATACGTATGGAAATACTAATGTTTGTCCGAAATTACGTCATGGTTAGCTGGATAAAATCGTTCCCATTTCCGATCACTATCACATAATTTACATGCACTATACATGTACATAATTTTATCGTCTTTAACATCTTGAATATGGACTCGTCTGTAACGTGTTGTTAAATTATTATTGGGTCTGGTATGCCGAGATATGTCGTTTCCATTTTTTTAAATAAATTCATTGGGCATGGTTAACCCATTCGTACCGTTTTCTATAGACGCGGTAAAAATAAACGTAATTGGCTTTTGTTGAAAGCAAAGTAATCTTTATTTGTAAAAATATGAAAATACCCCGGTTAAATTACAAATGAATCGACTAATGTTTACCCAAAGGAGGGTCACCTTAACCCTCTTATTAAGTTTAAGATTTTACTGATTAAAGTTTCGAATTTCTGCTAGATTGTGTGCATAAAAGGGTTAAAAGATAAGGTACAAGAGATAAATCGTCGTTTTTCAACAAAAACCTCGTAACTGTCGCTTGTTTTAAGCTGAAGGTATGAGGTTTTCGTTGAAAAGCAGAGAAATATACCAAGAAAAAAAGAAAGATAAATTTTATTTTTGAAAGAGTTTTGCTAAGGCATAGGATAACAACGTTAACTTTTCATTTGGGTAATATCAATATGACTTTCTTGCGAGTCAGGACGTTGTCATAGAGCTATGTCTTCTGTTGCATCCCATCTGGTCTTTATATCGCTGCTTTTCAACGAAAACCTCCTCACTGCAGCTTCTTTTAAAGTGACATTTCACATTTATTTCATTTTTTAAAAGTATGTCTTGATGCAAAGATTGTTTATTCTAATGCTTAGAAATGCTATCAGTTTCTTTCTTGCGAGTCAGGACGTTGTCATAGAGCTATGTCTTCTGTTGCATCCCATCTGGTCTTTATATCGCTGCTTTTCAACGAAAACCTCCTCACTGCAGCTTCTTTTAAAGTGACATTTCACATTTATTTCATTTTTTAAAAGTATGTCTTGATGCAAAGATTGTTTATTCTAATGCTTAGAAATGCTATCAGTTTCTTTTAAGTTGTTATTTATAAGCGAAAAATACGCCTTTTAAGTTGAGACAGAAATGACCAACTCTATATAAACCTAAACTGTTGTCCACAAAAATTTGTTTGATTTTAGCATAAAAGTATATATTTCTCGTAAACGGTTCAATATTTTGGCTTAAAATTTTCAGAATTTCCATAAGAAAACATGCTCTTTCAGATAGAATAAAAGTAAAATTTGTGTAAAAATAATCGTGAAATGTCACTTTAAGCTTCAGTTACGATGTTTTCGTTGAAAAGCGACGATACCGTGTATTGTTACGGATAGAACAACATTATTTTACACATGGATGTCGCATGCCAATGAATTTCACTTTAGACTTTGACCCTTGACCTTGTGATCGTAACGTCGAGCATGACAATTTTTGTGACGAAATTCAATTAAAGGTATCTGTTTTGTCTGCGTGCGATTCTGGTTATAAATCTTGTTTAACTCTGCCATTGCCATGTTTAATGATAACAATTATTGTAAAATACTAAAATAATTACCACTAGGCCTACTACTGCAACTACCACCACCACCACTTCTAATTCTACTTTTTACAATAATAATAATAATAATAATAATAATAATAATAATAATAATAATAATAATAATAATAATAATAATAATAATAATAATAATAATAATAATAATAATAATAATTATTATTATTATTAATAATAATTATAATAATAAAATTATAATAGTATACCTTAAGGTCACGGGATGCATTAAAAGCCCAGTAAAATTTGTGTCAGAAAGAATGGGTCACAAAGTCACGGTCTTGTTCGTTTTAATGACATTTTCTTTTTTAACAAACACACAATGTTTACAATGTCACTTTTTCTTTGTGTGCTTACAACTCTTTTTAACTACAAAAGATAATTTTGAGTGTTATCTCGTAGACAATCTTTTTTGAAAGTTGGATGTTTTAGCACAATTCATACATGTATGTGATCGCATGGAGTTATGTGCCTGGATTAGGTATTACAAACAAATCAGATTTGCAGGGACCTACATGTATTTAGAGCACGTAGGCTTTAGAAACTATGTTTGAACTTTATTATGTTAACTCATACATTTCATATTTATATTTTAGTTCTAGTTAGAAACCAATTATCGTGCATTATCTGTCTAAAGGTGCGTTACCATTGCCAACCAAATCAACTCGATCAAGCGATCGAGTACTGATCGAGCTTGGTCGACAAGAGTGATCGGGACGATCGAGTGTGGTCGGCAAAAGTGATAGGGAATTATTCGACAAGAAATAAAGAAGAAGTCGTGTAAATACATTTGATCGAGTTTAATCGGGTTTGATCGGTAAATTCATGCGATCGAGTTGATCGAGTGGTCGGCAACGGGAACGCAGCTTAAACATGATGTCAAAGGTGTATACGATGTATGAATTACATCATATTACTATAACACATACTTCAGATGGCTTTTGTCACGGGTACCAAACAAGGCAAATTGTGAAAATGCGTTGTCTAAAATAAGAATTAATTTCACCATAAAATTTTACAAGACTGCAGGACGTATAGTGTACCAAGATATGACTGTGTGAAGCAGAGATACAGATAAGGGGAAGGGACACTAATTTCAAAATACAATATTTATTTTAGCAACATATAAATCTATGTTGGACGTACTCATTGGAATAGTCCCGTTGAAAAAAAAACGGAAAGATGATTCAAATGAGATACCACAAGATAGTGTTAATAAATAAATCATTGCACTTTGAATCAAAGTACTGACAGTACTGTTTGGAAGCAAATTTTTCAAAAATGTAGGCCTGTCCAGGCCCCAGTTTCTCGAAAAAAAAAACTTAAGTATATTCTCATGAGAACATGCTCAACATCAAAGGGATACTCTCCAACGTTGAAGGGTATTCCATTGAAGTTCACGTCGATTTCATGCGATTTGAGTACTGTGCTCAGATTTGAGCATGAGAACGTACTTAAGTTTTTTCGAGAAACCGGGGCCAGAAATAGAGTAGTTTGATTAGGTACTTTGATTATCCATTTGAATACCTTGAATACTTTGATTCGTAGAGTATTTTGATTAAGTACTTTGATTATCCAGAATACCTTGCATACTTTGATTCCATGATGGAGTTGTATTTATTTTTAGCACAACTTCATACATATTAATCGTTTGTGTAAGCTGAATATATTTCATAGTTCAGTAAACTCGACTGACCCATTTACAAGGAAGGCCATTGGACTAATTCTTTGAACCATAATAAAGCAAATTACTACCTGGATCTTTTCATCTCTCAGAGACATGATTAATTGAATGTTTCATTTTCAGTCACACAATCCAATATCTACACATAACTTCAGACTTACATATTGAATATTCGAATGACTGTTACCTCATTAATCTTTCCTTTTGATAGAACTATTTATAGTGAGGAAGACCGTAAGATGTTGTGTGGTATGCAGAGAATGGTAAAGTGCAGAGACACATGGCTGCTAAGAGAAGCAAATTTGGAAAATTTGCTTCCAAAAACCAAAGCAGGCTCTTATATGTACAAAGGACATAATTATTCGCCACCCTGCTATTTTTTTTAATAAATTTTACGTATAATTTTAGACTAAAACTGATGTTAAATCCTCATTTTCTTACACATCAAACAATATTTGACATTATTTTAAAGTATAACTAATTGCAGACAAAATATGTATAAAAACTTTTTTTCAAATGGCTCAGAGGCATGGTTGCTAGGCAACTTACGAAAATCGGTGAAAATTTCTGACCCGCCTCCATAACATCGTTGCCATGGTAACATAAGTTTCACTAAAGGTGTGATTATTTGAAAAATGGATCTATGTAAATAGGTAAACTATTTAGCTATCATGTTTGCTGCAATATCAATAAAGTTTCCTTTGAGAAACAGATATTTGAAATTTGTTTTTCGTTGCAAAAATACCAAAAAAGGCAAAATTAACATAGGAGTGAATGGAGCGTTGCATTTTCCTGTGGTAACTTGGTCAAATAAAATTGTAGTACTTTGTTAGTAGCCGTCCAGTCTCATAAAAAAATTGTCACTTTAATATCTAGTATGTTGTGCATACTTTCGTTTGCTTAGTTATCAAAAAATCACTATCTGTTGCCATAGCAACCGGTTTATGGAGGATTTGCAGAAATTTTCACTGATTTTCTTTTGTTCAACCGTGTCTTTGAGATATTCCGAAAGAAATTCCAAGCAGACTTTATCCAGTAGTGTTTATACTTTTGAATCATATCTATGTTTTTCTGCTAAGTGAAAGAATAAAGATTCTGTGGCAGTTCTAGTCCAGAAAATCTCTCAATTTTTCAATGAAAAAAAGATGGGTGGCGAATAATTATTTCCCATGAGTGTATCTCTGATAATATATTTTACCTTTTCTTTTCAGATTTCCGTGATGTACCGTCAAACATGTCAACGGACAAGGAAAAGGTAAGACCATTCTTTGGAACTGCGATAACCTCTATTCTCGTTCCACCTACGAGAACTCCTTAATCCATTCAGCGGCCTTAGATGCCATTACAAAAAAACAACTTATATTGATATTTGACCGAGTGTGTGGTAGCTATATGCGTAGACTTTGGTTGGATATTGCTAAATAAACCCTTTCCCACCCATTGACGCTTTTTGGACGCCCCACAAGATAAAGGCCTTGGAAAACATTATGGAAAATGAAGAAATTGCTTGTGACAACCAATTTCTTCATTTCCCATAATGTTTTCTACCAAGAAAGGTCAAAATTTTTTAAATTTTGTTCAATTGAACTAGTTGTCTGCAACACCTATGAGTTTGGACTAGGCTACAATTTTGTTGTTTGGTAATGGGTTAAGGTATACAGCCCATCATAAAAAAACACTTTCTAGCCATAATAAATGTATCAAATTACACACATTTGCAAATACACTTCACATAAGTTGATTCAATGTGGCGGATTTCAAGATAATGCTTCAAGAAGAAAATAATTCACAAATAATAGTTTACGCTATATTCATATGCAATTGAGGTAATTTAGAACATTTTGTCAAATATTTCCATACATATACATTGTATAAAAATTCTAAACCATTCAAAATACTTATGTTTGTATTTGGAATCGGAATGTAACACCGATTAGAAATTTCTGACACTTTTCAAATTCCGCATCTGGCTCTTTAGTGCTAATGATGGGTTGCATACCTTAATAACAATATTGATGCCGTAATTGGCGTCACAAAAAAGTAAAAAAATAATGTACGAGGGCGTACATAGTTCTCATTTCAAAGCGTGACAACAACGTTTTGAGTAAACGATCAATATAAGCTACTAATTAAAATATGTAAAGAGAGATGGGTAGACCAACAAACTCAAAGACCATGGATACCAATTTGAAGTGTTTATGGTAAATAGCATTTTATTTTATTTATTTACGTCTCATCTTTGATTTACAATACAAACACATACATATACAAACAAGTAAAAAGTGATCAAAGCCACTCTAAAACAGAGTTATAAGAGACAGAGTAAAGCAAATTAAGTCCATAAAAACACTTTAAATGTACTTTTGCTACGTTCAAACACGCACGCACACATGCACACACACACATACACACACACACGCACACACACACACACACACACACACACACACACGCGAGCGCACACACGCACACACACGCACGCACACACACACACACGCGTGTGGCATGCACAAAGCATCATATAATTTGACTGAGGTCCGACCAGATTATGGGAGGCTAATCACAAAAGTACACAATTCTGAAATACAGTAAAAAGCACAATCGTTCGTTCTAGAAGTTAAAATTAGCGATACATTGTTCGCGGACAAACTGAAAAGGGACTAACAGGACACAATGGGGAGAATCATGTGATTGACAATGGTATTTAACACGAAAAAATGGCGACGAAATGACCGCTTCGGCATGAAAATTCAAACTTTAGAAAGGTATGTATTACATCTACGTAGTCTTTCAGACAAGCCACCTATCCTAAAGTACCTGCTATTGTCTAAGGTTTCCACAAATACCCAACTTTCCCCTATCCGTTTGCTGTATTTAGAGAACACTCAAAGAATATGTTGGAAATTGCGAAAATTATGGATGTGTGTTAAGCACGTCGCATCATGTTTACAGCTTTATTTCCTAACCAAAGAGCTCTCTTTTCACATGGTACAGTATATTTCCAGACCCTTTTTTATCGAAGACATTTCATTGTAGCCCATTTACATGGTCCGTGTTGTCTTTGTTAAGCGTGTTTACGAAAAAGATGTTAAACATACGTACAATGCTGTAGTGTTTGGCACGCCGAGTTCTTGTGAGTGTGATATAAAACACGCACATAGTTGCTCATGTACTAGGAGAGCCACGGATATTGGACAAATTGGTTGTTTATACATGACCCAATCTGATTGATACATATATCTGGTGTTAACTTACAATAACATATGAAAGACATCACAAGGACTTGGAAAAAACGAAACTGGCTATGATTGATGTAACTAATCAAATCTCTTGTTATATATAATTTCCATGACAAATTCATGCAATTTCCATGACAAATTCACGCAGACACAATAATTCTGAACTGAAATGTGATGTCCTCGTTAACCCTTCTGGAAGGATGCAATCGCAATAGAAAATGTCCAAAGACGGGCTACGAGAATGGTCAAAGAACTGAAAAACAAATCATATACTGAAATGCTTCGAATACCTGGACTCCCTACTCTAGAATACAGGAGAGAAAGAGCAGGCCTAATCCAGCTGTATCGGCTTATTAACAAAATCGATAAGACAAACAAAAACACCATAACACTAAGAAAAGAAAGTTTCACTAGGGGAAACAATTTAAAACTATTCCAAACAAGGCATAGAACAGACTGTAGGAAAAATACTTTCAGTGTTAGGGCTACAAAAATTTAATTATAATATATTTTTATTGTGCATAATGCAAGTTTCTATCTTTTAAAATCAAAACCATATTTTACCAAATTAAAGTTAAAAAATATAAATTGTTAGTATAATTGAGTCAATATTATGCTTAAAGAATCGAAGAAAATGCTTACAAAAATAAGTGTACAAGTTAGCTTTCAATAAGTAAACGTAACGAAGAGTGTTGTGCGAAAAGTGTAAGCAAAGTGAAGTGAACATATATGTTAATAAGATATTGTGAGATAAACTTGTGAGGAACTATTGACTGAAAATGAAACCGGAAGTCCTCAAAAATAAACACTAATCAACGGGGAAAACGTATAAAAAAGGGCCGAAGAAGCATAGAAATGCTAAATGTGATCAGACGATCACATCTGGCTTCTAAAACTCTATTAACTGTATCAAAAGCACAAATCAGTCAGCACATTCTACACAACTATGGTACACTTGCGTGTTTAACACCACACTCACAAGAACTCGGCGTGCCAAACACTACAGCATTGTACGTGTGTTTAACATCTTTTTCGTAAAAAAACGCTTAACAAAGTCAACACGGACCTTGTAAATGGGCTAGAATGAAATGTCTTCGACAAAAAGAGGTCTGGAAATATACCATGTGAAAAGAGAGCTCTTTGTGTAAGAAATAAAGCTGTAAATATGATGCGACGTGCTTAACACACATCCAAAATTTTCGCAATTTCCGAAACATTCTTTGAGTGTTCTCTAAATACAGCAAACGGATAAGGGAAAATTTGGTATCTGTGGAAACCTTAGACAATAGCGGGTACTTTAGGATAGGTGGCTTGACTTAAAGACTACGCATTTTTAATACATACCTTTCTAAAGTTTGGATTTTCACGCCGAAGCGGTCATTTCGTCGCCATTTTTTCGTGTTTAATACCATTGTCAATCACGTGATTCTCCCCATTGGGACATACATGTCAAAACTGGCACAAGTCTACAGATGATGAACTTATATTTCAACTATTTCTCTGTTCGTTAATCCCCTTTACGTGACTTGATACATAAAATATAAATTTGCATATCAATTTGGTGGCAAATTGCGAGTGTCAAGGTGCACCAGTCCATTTACTTTACCCTTTCCCAAACGGAAAAAAGTAGGACTAGTCGTGTTTGACTATTCTTAAGGGGACAAAGTAGATTTAAATGACTCGACTTCAATGTAACACAGAAAATATTGAGACTAAAGGTGAAAACGCTGTTGATCAGCATTTTCTCCTTTCGTCTCAATATTTTCTCAAGCTTTCTCCAATCAGGATTTCGAAAGCAATGGTCGTTTTGAGAAAAGAGATAAATACCAAATTTTATTACTTTGTAACGTAAGAGACGTATTGAATTAGGTAACAAAATTCAAGGATCCCCTTTTATTGATAAATGAAGGCAGCAATAAAGATTTGATCTTTGATAATTAAGCGTGAATTAATTGGAGTTTGATTGAGATATTTGAACCTGGTGGCATTTCATTATTTAACGCATAAAATTAAAAAAGTGTATTTCAGAAGCCTTCATTAAGCGTGAAGATTTTCAAAAATGACAATTATAAAGAAGGCCAAACTATATGTATTTGAACCCGGTGAACATGTCTGGTTGTCCATCAAAACATAGTTTGGTCACATATATACACTTACATGTAGTCCTATATAACAAGATCAGTCTGCATATTTTGTCTGTGTCGTGGCCAAAAGTACCTGAATTGCTTCCGCAGTCATTATTTGAAGATTTGCTACATTGTAATACTTGATTCGCAGTACCAACCATTCTTGACGAAGCTTAAACATTTTACCAGGTCCTTCGGGCACATCTTAGATAGAATTGTTAGGAAATCGAAATCAAACCTACATAGTTATCTAATGATTTCATCATTACCATAAGGGAATTCAAGACAGAGGCGTGGATTTTGATTTAAACATGTTTGTTTTCTGCTTCCTGGAAACTACACAAGCACTCGCACCGAATGTGTGTGCCAATGAAAGCCAAGAACAAGTTCCACTCCTGGGGATCGAACTTGGAACCTCTTGATCGTGAGACCGACCCTCTACATCTCAACCATTGGTCATGATAACACTGAACTAAGGAAATTACGGATCTCTATCAACGCTTGCCTTATATGCCGTGCGACCACTCTTTCTCCATATTTCAGTTCAGAAACTTCCTCGTAAATTAAAATTTTAAAATGTTTGCTTTATCTATTGAAATGAACCGAAATCGTTTAAATATATCAGTTTAATGGACGCCATTGTTCTCTAACGACCTTCAAATACACGGGGCAGGATCGCATTACATAGCAATGATTGTGTCAAAATGATTGTCTTTGAACCACATTGACAGAGCTACAGATATTGACATTTTAAAATACAATATTCCATTTAGTGTTAATCAAATCCTATGTTGTGGGTACTCATTTGAATCGTCTCAATGAGACGATTCAAATGAGTACCCACAACATAGGGTTTGGTTTTGAAATAACAAATCTAGAATGGCTTTACACCTTCTTATCTATTGTTCTTATTGACGCAATCTTATTGTCAGATAGGGCTTTGAAAGGCTCTAGAATTACGTTTTCAATAGATAGGCGCCCCCTCTAAGCGATTTCTGTTTTTGACGATCATTAATTTTGATCGATGGCTTTATTTTTGAATTTGAAAATAATTCACTGATCACATGGATACTGTGTGTCATTGAGACTTGATCAGTTTACAGGTGTTGCTTCCAGTCACCTAACTGTATCTCCCCATGGGTTCAAAATATAGCTCAACCAACACGTTCTTTAGCAATCGAGTAAAGTTAATGAGAATTTGTGCAAGATGTAGCTTGACTTATATAAAAAGGTGATGCACCTAAGTATGTGTTACTGGTACAGCGAGCACCAGTGCAAACGAAATATTCCATACGAGTCACCAGCTGTTAAGGTTGTGTTGTTTATTTGTTTATAGCTTTTTTCCTTTGGTATAGTCTTATTGGTATAGTCTTAGTTTCGAGCCCATTGGGTGCAAGATCCGTGAATTTGTCGTGTTTGGAACTACTTAGTGGTCTCTAAGGACGACGTTTTGGTCTTTTTAAAAAAAGTGATGAGATATGTGTGGTTTGGACAGCCTCATTTTGACACGAAAATCTATGTATAGAGTCTAATCGTGTAAAAAAGACAAGTTTACATGTACGTAAAACATTTACAAGTCCACTTGTAAATTTGCACTTGTAAATTTCAGCCTGGTGGTATGAAAAAAATACATACAAGTGTACGTATAAAATATACAAGTGCACTTGTAGTTTTAAAGGTGTACGCTAAATATAGACTTTTGACCTTTGTCGCATGGATAATGTACGTGTACATGTACCGTCTTTGTCTGTAAAAGCCCAAGATTTAGGGTTTATTCGAATAAATAGAAAAGTGTCATAAAAATGTACATCTACTTGCTGGTTGACAGGGCCAACATAAATGAATGCATATTGAACAATATACCGTCGCTTTGCAACCAAAATCTCGTGCCTGCAGGTTATTGTAAGCTGCAGCTACGAGGTTTTTGTTGAAAAGCAGCGATACACTATGTTACACTTCCTGGAAGGCATTTAGTTTCGTTTACAAATTCGTCTGGTATATCGTAAAAGAGACCTTGTGCCATTTGAAGCAACCAATGAGCCCACTCAGCGTGGGCCAAGATAAAGAATGGCGAAAATCTGCGTTTTTTTCCTCATGACACTATTGGTACATGTAACATGTGAACTACTACTAGTATATAGTAGCATAGACACTGATTATTCTGCGAATACAGGCTCACTGGACCCGCTATTCGCTACGTGTTGATCTCGAACGCCCAGAGGGTTCATTTTATAATACTCCCCGTCAAATTTAGCCAGGATCTGGAAAAAGGTCCCTAATAGCATTTGAGACAGTCATGTTTCAAGGTCACCATCTGTCCAAGTGCAATCTAACTAGGATCAGTACTACTCCTCTACTATTGCTACATGTCATGAAAAACCATTGGAGAACAACATGGTTCTAGATCAGACTGCGTGTATACGCAGGCTGATCTGGAACCATATTGGGCTCAGAAACCATACGGAACATTTTTTCAGATTCTGGCTCAATATATTGTATTCGTAAATTCATTCATGTTTTATGTTCCATGCTTAATGCTCACAGACGCATAAAATAACTTTCAACAACTTGTTTTAACGGCAAAACATTGCAATTAAGATCATATATCAAATTAAGCATTATTATAATATGACCTTTCTAAATCGGTTCATATATCTTGTGGATTTGTGTGCGATTGTTGAATACGTGAAGGCATTCTTTGAGTATCCAGAGTGAAAAGAAAGAGAAAAAGAATGAAAATTAAAGAAAATTTTTTGAGTTACGCTAATAGCTTTCAACAAGAATTGCAGAGAATCTTCAAGAATATGTTCATTATCATGTTAACGATTTGAATAATATCTGTACATCCACATCCAGAAAATTCCGGACTGTGTGTTGTTGTTGTTGTTGCTGTTGTTGTGTTTTGTATTTTTGTCGTTGTTTTTGTCTTCTTTGAAATTGTTGTTGTTGCTGTTTTTGTTGTTGTATCACATCAGTCCCCGTTGCGATAACGAAAGTAATAATGTCAACTGACTTATCATATACATGTAATATTCGAGTACATATAATATAGTTATGGGACGAATAAATCTTTTACACATTTAATTCCTTGATGTAAGAATCTCTAAAAATTAACAACATTCTAGTGGTTGTTTATTTTCGCACAGGTGGTACGTCACATTTCAGCAGACAGGGTTAAAGATGAAATCCATTTTGTAGGCGTAGGCTTGTTCTATTACGATAAAATTACGGGGCAATTTTCACTTCATAAATTTGCGTAATAAATTACACTTTCGTGATTTATTATATCAACCCACAAATCTTTGGTCCGACCTTTTGGCACGCTCAGATTAGCGTTGATATATGGATTATACAATTCAAACGATATTTTTTACAATTGTAATTTAGAATTGTTCAGAAGAAGAAATGTTTACAGCCTTTCCCACACGACTTTCTGTTTGATACAATTTGAAAGAACCTGCAAACAACAAACTTGGTGATAAAATTAACTTTCTATTCGATCAATAAATCTAAAGAAATTAAGTACCGAGGGAAAGGTGGGGAATGCTTTTGTCTTTGAGTATACAATTTCATCTAAATACTAAAGTATTCAAACGGGAAGTTTCAAAGTTTGATTTCGAAAGACTAGTGGAATTATTTTCACTTTTATCTAAACTATGACACGATCTTTGGCATGTTAGGGTGGCAGTATCAAATATGATATGGGTGTTCCAACTTGTGAGATCTGTATTTCTTACACAGCCTTCCACCCAACCACCCCAGAGTAATTTATTTTCAATTAACCATCAAGATGTAAAAACTTTGACATTGATATGGTGTAGTCAAGACATTTTCTCATATTGTCAGTACAATTTAGGCTAGGTGTTTCTTACATGGGGTTTTACGCCGTTTTCAACTGATATGGTCATATCGCGGCGGCTAGAGCACCTACCCAGCGTTGAATCTAGAGGGGCCATGGCCAAAATGTCCCCTAAAATCTCAAATGGTCCACTGAGAATGAAGCATGGTTCAGTCAAATTAGCTATGTCTTTGTATTGTGTGACCCCCTTGACCAAGAGCTGTAGGCCCATTGGGCCCCATAGAACACACAGCTAGATTCAACACTGTCTACCCATAGGTTCCTTTTGTTTATCATACCAGTTCTCCCACAACACCCTAACCGAGCCTTTAGCTGCTCGCCCACACACCTTAACGATATCAAACAATTGGTGGGTGACATTTGAGTCATAAAGGATATTTACCGCATCCGGAGATCGAACTCGGCTCCTCTCGAGTGAAAGACAGGTTCGCTACAAACTACGCTATTGCCGCGTTCATAGGCTAGGTTAGATAAATTTAAAGAGATTGCAGACGACAATTTCAAGTGAATGATATTAAAACGTTTGTTCTTCTGCTCAGCAAAGGACCTCTACGGATATGGCGAGAAATCTCCCTAAAAGGCTCAAATGGAAAAGTCATTTTTCAAAACATTTTAATTGATTATTATTTCGAACTGTATTGTTAGATATGTATCTAAATCATATGAAAACTGATTTTGTACGATCAAAACGATTCCACAGGTACAGATAACTCTTGGTTTCTGTACCTACCCCCAAAATTACATTTTCTTACCCCACCGTTATTCATTAAACCAGATTTAAGTTTTCTTTAGTTTTATAAGCAAAGAATTTCCTGTAAATGTAAGGACAATTGGTGTTGAAATCATAAACCGTTTTTCGATTTGTCCTTAATGCGCATGCGCATCATTGAAACGAGTTTAAAGGCGAAATCTTCCCGCCAAAATTATGGCATATGGTATATAAGTACTATTTTTAGTATAAAAGTACGTTTCCCCCCGTGACCCAGCAAATCCTTTTTACCAAGGAAGCCTATGATCCAGTTACACAACATATGTCAATGGGAAGCTGGGTCAAGGGGGGGAACGATGTTAGCCAGCCTTGGGAAGGTAGGTATGCCTCGGTTTTTGGCGGGAAAGTGCGCGTTTAAAGTTGTTTCAATGGTGCACATGCGCAATACGGACAAAACCAAAGCTGCCATATGATGTCAACACCATTTATCCCTGTATCTGTAGAAAATAAATTGCAAATAAAAATAAAAGAATCTTCATTTTACCTCTTTGAATACCGGTAGTGTAAGAAAACGAAACCATTTAGGTGGGTACTAAAATCAAGAGTTATCTGCACCTATAGAACTTTTAAAATGACATAAAAATCGGTGTTTATTTCCTTTATTTGTCTACCTAACCATAAAGCTTAATTTTGTTTCTCAATTTGTTAGTTTTGAGAATTGACCCATCGAGCTGAGCCTTTTAGGGAGAATTCTCGCCTTATCCGTAGAGGTCCTTTGGGTAATGAAGAAATTTCTTGTCACATGGAATTTCTTCATTTTCCGGAATGTTTTCATGAGTCATTTTTATAAGATTTCAAAAAGAGTTATTGTGTGGGAATGGGTTAAACAACTGGTAATCTGACATCGCGTATTCTGACAAGACTCAATGTACAGACTGATCCCAACTCTAGTCTATGATCGCCCTAAATATCATGAAACCCATAACTTCATGTCTCATTTTATTATTGTTACCTTTGTAAAAGCGATACAGTTTCAATGATGGGTGGGGTTTACTCTTTTAGGTTTCGCCTATTATCTGGGTCACATATCAAGATAGCTGATAAATATTTGTATCAAATTTATACAAAAGTATAAATCTTTATATTCAACACCATTTTCGTGAAAACGTTTCTACAAAATAGATAATGGCAACATTGAAATATTATTTTAACTCCAGTTTTTCTAAAAACAAATAGAATTAAGGTTTACAGACCCTGAAAAAATCTACACTTTCTAGCCATACGAAATGCATCAACTTTCACATACTTGTAAATACACTTCACATAAGTTAATTCATCGTGCCGGATTTCAAGATTGTGCTTCAGGAAGAAAATAATTTACAAATTTACAAATATTATTTTACTCTATATTCATATGCAAGGGAGGTAATTTTAACATTTTTGTCAAATATTTCCATAAGTATGCACTAATTCAAAATTATAAACCGTGCAAAATGCTTATGTTTGTATTTGGAATGGAAATGTATCACAGTTTAGGAATTATTTGCACTTTTCAAATTTCTCATCTGGCTCTTTGGTGCTTTTGAGGGGTTGGATACCCTAATATAATTTGAAAAAAAAAAAACAACAATATGGAACAAGTACCAAATAGAGATTAATCGTGTGCCAAATGATATAAGCATGGATCAAGCTTTGTATCTGAATACATACAGTCTGATCAGAGTTCATGCTTTTATATATGAGCCAGGATCTGGAAAAGGGGTCCTTATGGCAGTTTAGAAAACCGAAAATACAAATCAGCCTGTAGTAAAGTACAGTCTTATAAAGATCAATGCTGCTAATTTTAGGTTACTATCGGCCACGAAGAAGCTATGAGGGAACAATACGAATTCTGATCAGACTGTGCGTATGCACAGGCTGATCTGGATTCATATTTTCTCAAATGCCTTAAAGGACCCTTTTCCAGAACCTGGCTCATATGATATCGGCATTATCTGTACATTCATTTTCCATATCTTAGAAGACAAATACATGTATTCATAAGTATCCGAAAGTTATACGTGCACAGATGAATCTGTTCTCTCTGATACATAGAGATTTCAATGTAAAATAATGTCATGAAATGAAATTGCAAGTCTATGTTCGTAAAGTCGGATTTAAGACTGGGGATGGTTAATTATATTAATACAAAAATTCTGAAGATTTGTCTTGGTTGCGTGCCTTGTTTATCTGAGAGACGTAAATACACAAATACAGAACCTGAAGCCATCTTAGAGCACTGTGTATCGATGCTTTTCAACGAAAATCTCGTATCTGCTGCTTGTTTCAAGCAACAGTTACGAGTTTTTCGTTGAAAAGAAACGATATCCCAATGAAAAATATCGACATAGATATCTTTTCTTTGGCAGACAAAGGGCTGTGAAATACCACTAGAATTATACACTAACATCGAACTTGAAATCTGTCCAGCATTGATATTGTCTGTCTGTGAGGTTCCAAAATAAAGGAAGGAAAGTAATAGAACTGTAAACAAATGATTTATTGTAATAACAAACCCATTGGCCAGTGCAAATAATTGTAAATGAAGACCAGTACTTCTCAGTAGCCATATTTCTTTTTTATACAATGTTTTTAAATATTTTTATTTTGCGATCGTATTCAATTGGATTTATGGTAATTGTAGGTGGAGTAAATGATTTTATTACGAATAGAGTACATGTGAAATAGCTTGAATAATTGTGACTAGTCACATTTAAAATAAAAAGTGTCTGTTTCAACTGCAGTCCCTTACAAAGGCATACATGTATACCTATTCAATATCGATTTTACATATTTAAACTGAAATGCTACCAACCAGATTCTTAAGTTAAGGCCTGGGAAATGGGTTATGTGACCAATTACGGAACGAAATCTGTATGGTGCGAATAGACGATTTCAAGGGAAGTAATTTTCATTGCTATGATTTTGAATTTTTGACTTTTGCCTACTCTTCAAACAATTTAGAAACAATTTCATAAAAAATGTTTAGAATATTCCCCGGAAATTTTAGCACGATCAATTATACCAGTTGCTACGAAAAAAAGGCGATTATCTAACGGCACTTTAAAAATGCTTGGACTTACGGACGTCACAGAATATAAGTCGAATTATAACGATGATAGTTGAAGTGCACTACCCAAGTCTTACGGTTTGGTAGACTGACTAAGACCAATGAATGTCTAAAGTACCATCCGATGCCCTTTTCCAGACCAAAGCACACACAGGCACACTTTATTGGAAAATCACATTTTGAGAATACATGGAATAAGAAAATACATGAAATTAGCTTGATATATCCCGTTGTATCATTTAGATATTACTTGAAAAATATTCGTCCCTTCGCGGTAAGGGTTGTCAGAGATTTTGTACGTAAAATATATTTTCCCACTATCGGTGTCTCTATACCACTTTACTATTAAAAGAAATGCGTTACTATATTTAGAAACCTATAAAGACAAGATTAGTAACGGATTATTGTATAGGAGATGAATATCATTTTATATTAAGATGTTTTCTGAATGCAGATTACATGCGCTCCTTTGATTCCTTTCAATACGGGAATTCCCCTCCGCAATCTTTATCCTTTCCTCTTGGACGTGTGTGGCTTTCATTTATTACATGTGTTACATGCAAGTAATATGAAATGTATAAGGAGGTGTCGAATCAAGTAGATATTACCTCTTTTGTTTTTAAAATGAAAAAAAAGACAGAAAACATTTTGATGTTACTGTCCGAAAAGGCTTATTTTCAATAAGTGATTCGTTGAGACATTACGTTCCCTTTTCAGGTTATCTATAAATATAACAAAGTACTCAAGTGACGAAAAGGCCAGGCTACATATACGTTAACCCATTACCATACGACAACATTTTGAGCTGTTCCGATTTCAAATACATGTATGTTGCAGACGACAATTACAAGTTTATGAAATTATAAAAATCATTCCATTTTGGTTACGAAAAGATTGTGGAAAATGAAGAAATAGATCGTCACAAAACAATTTCTTCATTTTTCACAATGATTTCCCAAGCCTTTCCTTGTTAGGCAGTCAAAAGGCGTCACTTAGCAGTAATGGGCTAAAAAGTGAAATGTAAATATGGATCATGAATTGATACATACACAGCAACATTTAAAAGGGAAAAACGATTTTCTAAATGCATCATTTCAAAAACTGATTATTAAACCATAATTATGTTGTTGGTACTCAAAGGAATAAGGTCCTTTCACTTATGTTTTAGTCTGTACCCACAGAACACACTTCCTGAGGCAAAGACGATGGGTTGATGGGAAATCAACATTGTACACATGAAAATTATTACTAAAAATAGTCACAAATCGACAGTATCAACAAGAGGCTCCCTAAATATGTGGAGAAAACAATGACGACGCACGTGCATTCAATAAATCGCGACAAAGAGCACGTGCATTCAACATTAAAACGCTTTGGGTTCGAGATTATTGTTGCCAAAACGCTTTGGGATTGAGAGTGTGTTACTGAAAATAACAAATACTAAACGTTTGAGCGGCGTTTTAAGACTCCAAGGACGACTTTCGGAGGCTGTTGTGCGCGGGGGGGGGGGGGTCTTAGATGAGACGATTGGAATTAGTAGCCACAACAAAAAATGGATTTGAAATAAAAAATCGAGAATGTATATATCCCCTCTTTTCGGTTACCCTGTCTTCATGTACATATCGCTTGTTTTAAGCTGCAAAATTACGAGGTTTTCGATGAAAAGCAGCAATATCTACTGTTGGTACTACATGTACATGCACGCAACAAAATCATAGTTTTTTTGTTGTTTGTTTTTTTTAAATACATTACATTTAAGCTTCTCCATTTGTAAGATTTTTTTCATTTTTACGTTCTGAATGAAATATACGTTAAATGCAAGTAACCGTTATACCTGATAAGTGATGACATCAGTTTATCGTCGGGTACGTTCGAAAGTGTCGTAACTACAGCTTAAATTAGCTGTAGTTACGACAATTTCGAACGGATCCGGGGATATATTCAGTTAACCCTTTCCCAAACAAGACCTGGTTTTGACGCCCTTGATAGATGAGGTTTTGGAAAACATTGAGACAAAAGAAGATTATCAGCACTTTCTCTTTTTTTTTTTTTTTTTTTTTTTTTTTTTTTTTTAATATTTTCTATTTCATACTTTGCCACAAATTCTATCTCAATTAACTTTCTTTTTGTCATTTGCGGCAGTTTGTGAAGTGGATCACCCTAAAATTTTGCCATTTGGGAATGGGTTAACGACTTGCAAATGACATAATCGCGTGCTTTCATATTGCAGAGTTTGAACAATGCGATACTTGACTTTAACTTTCTTGGATGCTTTTTTCACTTTATGACAAACTTTTAAAGTGACATTTCAGAATTATATTTACATAAATTTTACTTTTATTCTATCTGAAAGAGCATGTTTTCTTATGAAAATTCTGAAAATTTCAAGCCAAATTATGGAACCGTTTACGAGTAATATATATTTTTGTGCTAAAATTAAACAAATTGTTGTGGACAACAGTTCAGATTTATATAGAATTTGTCATTTCTGTCTCAACTTTGAGGGCGTATTTCTCGCTTATAAACAACAACTTCAAAAAACTGATAGCATTTCTACGCATTGGAATAAACAATCTTTGTATCCAGACATACTTTTAAAAAATGAAATAAATGTGAAATGTCACTTTAAGAATAAAATTGTTATGAATCTAAAAAGATGCTGAAGAAAATGAAGCAGATATTACGGAAAATAAAGGATCTGCAATACATATAATATAGAAATCCTTGATTATTGCAGTATTTAATCTTTCCCTCGACTATTTCTTAATTATTTTTGTCCGGTTCGCCAGTACCAGAGCTTGTTTGGGACTGGGTAATACACGAAAAAAATATTTGTTTTGGCTGCTGATTATACACGTGCAGATGCCGTATGTGTTGAAAGCAAAGATATAAATCTAGAAAACATTTCATCAGGTCTACATGCACAGGAAGATAGCCACCTTGAATCTGTCATTACAGTACATTCTGATGACATAATTGCGTGTTTTTTACATTCTTCAAATTTTCTACAAACGCAGTTTCTCAAACGCCTTTTCTAAACTTACGACGTAGGTTTAATGTCCTATCAAAACATATTAAATGAAGAGAAATGATTGTTTTGTCTGTAAGAAAAAAAAACAAGTAAATGTGCATTACTTTGTCGCTGTTTTTCTTCGAAAATCTCGAAAAATAAGTTGTTCACTGTCACAATACCAACCGATCCGTTCAAGCTGAGTAAATGTTATCAAACTCTAGTAAAACACCAATTAAATTCGACGAATGATTATCCGTGTCATTCTTACAGGTTATATAGATCACGACCAGCCTGCACATTTACATTGCCCTTTTCTTTTCAATTTGATACACATATACGTATTTATTAATGGCTTTAGGAAACCCGAAGGACAATAGTATGACCTACTTTCGGTCATCAGCTCACCCATTGTAAACCCTTTCCCAAACGGCAAAATTTTAGGCTGATCCACTTCATAAACTGCCACAAATGACAAAATGGAAGTTATTAAATATAGAATTTGTGTAAAATAGGGCATTGAAAATATTGAGAGAAAAGGAGAAACTGTTGGTTATCTGCAGTTTCTTCTTTTGATTCAATGTTTTCCCAAGCCTTTTCTATCAGGGATGTCAAAACCACGTCTTGTTTGGGAAAGGGTTAAATTGCATGACCAGCTCTCGTTTACATAGCATAAAACTTCATCAAATTCTAACAGCTCTTGATTTCTTCAAACAACATTATGACCCATTTAACCCTCTTCAAAACAAGACTTGAGTTTGACCTCCCTTATTGCAAAGGTTTGGGAAAACATTGAGACAAAAGAAGAAAATGCTGATAACCAGCATTTTCTCCTTTTGTCTCAATATTTTCTGTACTAGAATGTGCAATTATCCTTTCGTAGTTAACTCCCATTCTGTCGTCTGCAGAAGTTTTTAAATTGAACAAACCTAAATTTTGACTGTTTGGGAAAGGGTTAAAGAATGCGTCTTACAACTAAATGGTCTTAACGTGCTTGCCTTTCTGCACTGCAATTGACGCAGATTCATTATGGTCAGGTAATTACGTCCGACACGCGAATTGAATAGCAAGTGTACTGCGTCGTGCAAAGTAGGGTAATGTGAATCCTCAAAAAACAAGGCTAAAATACGGAGAATTGTTTTAATGGCGTCTTAGACCGTTGTTGACTCAAATTAGCCTGTTTGTCATTCTTCACTACAATTGGCATACATGAATTATGGTCCTAATTGCACAAGACGCAAACATTGAATAACAAGTAGAGGAACAGATGAGAGGGGGTAAATTCGTTTTTAAATGGTTATTTCAAATCAAAACCCTATGCTGGTTCACAGCATTTTCTTTATTTGTCTCCATGATTTCCAAAGGCTTTAGTGATAAGGAAATCAAAGTTCAGGACAATTGTCACTCCTTTTGTTCTAATGAACTTGTTTTTGACATATAGATCTCGGTACCTACATTTGTTTCCTTTCACCACGACGCATCTCATATCATTAAGGACCATACCAAATTTCATCAGGTGATTGATGGTTAAGCCGTCAGTGTTCGACATACTCTGCAAGTTTTGCAATGCTGCCAATTGTTTTGTTTATGTCTGTGGACTACATGTATGTCCAGATCGGCATGGAGGATAGAATGATAGGAGTTTCTATCAGATCCTAATCGGGAAAAGAATGACATATACCCTTTTGTAATGATGAATTTCGTATCTAGCATAACAAATTTGTCACCCGTCACGCGAAAGAAGATCTTCTGTGAAGTTCAGGTAATCACATTTTCAGGAACAGAACAGATTTACCCGGCGTCAAGTAAATGTCGCATTTAGAAAATGAAAACTCAGTAGGATAGGAAAAACAATATTAACAAACAATATAAGAATGAAAAGCGGTTTGTGCACTCTGACTAGGATCGATACTTTAAACAATTCAAATACGGCCCCTTTTAGCGTGACGGATGATATAGATTATATAAGTGATTGATAGACGAGACATCACTATGCAGTTCTTGTACTGTTGCCAAATGCTTTACTGATGTCTGTGAACTACGTACAGTATCCTACAAAGATTCTACGGGACAAGTGTACTGACAAGTGAAACCAAACCAAAATCTACGGGGTTTTGTGGTTTTATCAAGTTATGGGTGATGCATAAATTGAAAATAATAAACCTTTTCTTCATTTCTCTAAATATTTTCACAAACTACATTACTATGGGCGCCAAAACCATGTCTTCTTTCGGAGATGGTTATTTATAGCTGAAATCTGACGAATGCTCCATTTTAGTGTTTGAGACGCATTCACGTATTAGATAGAGGCTGTAGAGTAGATTAGTGTTCGACCCACTTTTTGGACCAATGAAATTGCATTATATTTTGAATTTCATCGCTATCTTTCGCATAAACGAGCTGCCGGCTAGTTTATGTGACGTCTACACATAGCCCCGCCCCGTCTCCAATAAGTCGGTACATGTAGCGAACACTAAGTCAGTAAGAGTCTGTTTAGTAGATTCTACGCGATATAAACATTCAATGCGCTTTGCGCATTTGAATGTTTATTTCTCGTAGAATCTACTGTACAGCCTCTATCTAATACATCGACGCTAAATAAACTTTCGAATGCGCGCAGTAGAATCTACTATACAGACTCTAACTGACTTGGTGTTCGCTAGCGATTCATTGTAGACGGGGGCGTGGCTATGCATAGACGTCACAGAAACTAGCCGACAGTCTCGCTTATGCGAAATATAGCGGCGAAATTTTGCTTCAATAGGTCCATAAAGTAGGTCGAAACACTAAATATGACCGATAACATGATATCAATGAGTGCCCACATCTTATAATCGAATAAAGGGTAAATGATCATTGCATTTTGAAAAATATGTGTATAGCTCTGTATATGAGTGTTACCCGGAACATAAATGCCTATTTGTGTTGCATTTCGGTATGTCCATCAATAACGCATGATATGGAGTATAATTATGACAAATAAATGGTATGTTCTATTGGTACAAAAAAGTGATGATTTGCGACGTGTCAAGACAAAGTTAGATGTATTACGAGTCAACATTTTCGAAAGCCTCAGAAATAGTTGATATAAGTCGATGCTTATATATACATGTATTTCTTCAACGTTATTTTAAAATATGTCATTAAAGGAATCACTTTTATAAGAAAACGGATTGAAGTTTGGGTCAGGCTTTCTTGACAAATACATCTATGTCTATATTTCCCAAACTCAATCATGCAATGTAAAGATAAAATTGTTCTGCATGTCCACTCCGTTGTAATCTGCTAATTTGTTGTTGTGTGCATTTGAATGTGGTCTTTCGAAAAAGCAAAGTGTTTCGGTCCTACTCAGATTGTGCAAAATGTACAAGCAGACTTGGATCGACACTTTTTGTACATATGGCACATTCTAAATCCCGTTTTCTTGTAACACATCCAAGTCATCGTAGAATGCAGGTGCACTGTTTACGGGATGCGCGGAATGTGTTCGATATGCTATATTGTTTCTGTAATAACGCCAATTCCAATGATTTAACAGGTTATGCCAAAAGAACCGAGTTTTTGCATTTTTGGAAGCGATACAGCGACCAATGACCTGTAATGTGGTATATTTGCACTGGAAACAAATATTTTTGTTTACCTTTATGTTCGATTTGATTTTAGAAATTTTAATCAAGTTGAAAAAAACTTCTTGTTTTTCATGGAAGTACGGTTTTCGGTCTTCAAGTGTGTTCATACTCGTATAATCAGGTCTCGAACGAACGGCTATTCCGAATTAATTTTACTTCTAACTTCGATCTTGTCAATCTTTCGAAGAAACAAAATACACATGTATCTCTATCAAGGTACTATTTATCAGAATTGTATTGAAATGGAATCGAATGACCTTGTTTTCTCTTAATATTCTTTGGAACAAGTACGAAATTTTGAGAATTGTGGTAAGCTTGTCTAGAGTATCGATCTTTAATCGATTTATTGTTTGATTGATTCAATTAAATCATCTAGTTATTTATCTAACTTGCACTATAGCGATTGCTATCGTTTCTTCCGCCTTCCATTTTCACAGAAGAACTTAGACACATATCAACATTAAAAACGATTCATTTGTACTGACAAGATTTCAATAAAACATGACCTGTGGGATTTGAGGTCTGAGCATTGCAGCCGAAAGTACAAATAGGAAGTGACAATGTGGAAGCTTTTATCTGCAACAAAAACCTATAATTTCTAGACAGATTTCAGGATACTGTAAATCGCAACAACTCAAATTTTGCAGGATAATAAAGCCAATAGGCACAACAGTTGCTTTAAAATAATCTCGGTTTTATGTTATGCTAAAATGAATTAAATTAACAGATAAGCGTAAAAATAAAGAAGGGACATTAGTCACGTTACCTATGATCAAAATTTCGTCTTTTTTTCTTCAAAAGCCTCGTTACTGCATTTTTGTGCTTTTCTCTGATCCATTCGCACGATACATTTTTTGATGGTCATTGACGAAATAAGTAGCATTATAGAGTAAGTTACAGTCGACAAAAGTAAAGATATAAAAGCTATAAAGATAAGAGGCATTCTACTTTACACGGTGGATAATCACGTGATACAACGATTTCAGAAAATCTTTAATAATTTTGTTAATACGAAACCGATTTGAATTCGGATTGAAGCAGAGAAGGTTGACAGACGTCACGCATTACATGTAGATGAACGTGTTGATTTTTTGAAACATGAACTGATAAAAAATTATTGAAAATAAACCAAAATTTTGGTTATCTTTAATAACTTTTTCATTAGTTGATTTTTCAAAAATCCACCACGTACAGCTTATTCCTGACATTTTTCCACATTCTCTGCTTCAAACCGATTTCAAATTGGTCAAGTATTGACAAAAAATATTGACGATTTTCTGAAATTCTGAGTCACGTGATTAACCATCGTGCTTTACCTAAAGTACTGTGACGATGAAAATGAAGATATCCCTGGTTGATATTGGTGCACTATATCATTATTTCCATTCATGCACATTGGGGACTTTCATCTTTGTCAACATGAAATAAACTTAAATGATTATTACCAATTTGGGACAAATTTCTCGACTTATAATACGATTTTCCAGACGAATTTACGATCGTACTCAAGTGCACTTCTCATTGGTATTGATCTTGGCCGAGGCGAGGGACGTTTTTCGCTACAACAAGGTACAGATATTTTGCGTTTAAATTTGAGTTTAAAGATCTGATTGGATAGTTTTTCTAATAACAATGAATTTGTTCTATAATAGACCGTATTTACCGATATGTATTGACACACCGTCTCTGTTGTTATAAAATCTCGTAACTACGGCTTTATCGAAGCCGTAGTTACGATATTTTATAACAACACCAACGGAATACTATGATCGCGAAAAAACGTCCCACGCTTTGGCCGAGTTCACCACCAGTGCTTCTCTTCTCTTTAAGATTTTTGGTGGTGTAATACGTTAACCTCTCTCCCACACAAGACCTGTTTGAAGTCATTTTACTCGCTTTCATTGTTACCCGCTTGCATTGGGGACATTCACCTTCCTAAACATGAAATAGATTCAAATGGTTATTGCCAAGCTGGGATTATTTCTTTGATATTTAATACGATTTTCCAGACAAATTTACGATCGTTCTAAAGTGCGTTTCTATTCCCACACAAGACCTGTTTGAAGTTCTTTTAATTACTTTCAATAGCATTGGGGACTTATACCTTTCTAAAGGCCCAGTCACACTACAGCGTATGGAGCCAGCGTATGAGTAACGTATGGATTTTTTGGGCATACGCTGGTATACGCTGAAATACGCTGGAGATACGCTAGGCGTACGTTGGTATACGTTACTCATACGCTGGAGTACGTCGGTATACGCTGATGTACGCTGAGGGTCAAAATAATTTTTGAACATGCACAAAAATTTTCAGCGTATGCCAGCGTATGAATTTTACGCTCGTCATTCGTTTCTCATACGCTGAATACGCTAGAGGTACGCTAAACATACGTTACTCATACGTCGAGTACGCTGAATGTACGTTTCTCATACGCCGAGTACGCTTCTTGTACGTTGAATATCAGCAACGCTAATGTGGAGGTTTCAGTGCTGCAACACCACAAAAATTCATTAGAATTAGCAGTTTAAATGCTACACATAAAAAATGATAATGATAATAATAACAGAATAAGCTGTAAAAGATAACAGAGGACGAAGAAGCAAAAGAAAAAGAAGAAATAGAAGAAGAAGAAGGGAAAGAAACGGAGAAAAGAAGAAATAGATGAAGGAGAAAAAGAAGGAGAAGAAGGAGAAGAAGAAGAAGAAGAAGAAGAAGAAGAAGAAGAAGAATGAGGGGTAAAAGGAGGAGAAGAAGAAGTAGAAGGAGGAGGAGAAGAAGTAGAAGGAGGAGGAGAAGAAGTAGAAGGAGGAGGAGAAGAAGAAGTAGAAGGAGGAGGAGAAGAAGTAGAAAAAGAAGACTTTATCCTCCTCCTTCTCCTCTTCCACCTCCTTCTTCTTCTTCTTCTTCTTCTTCTTCTTCTTCTTCTTCTTCTTCTTCTTCTTCTTCTTCTTCTTCTTCTTCTTCTTATTATTATTATTATTATTATTATTATTATTATTATTATTATTATTATTATTATTATTATTATTATTATTATCATTATTATTATTATTGGGTGTCAATTTACTTTCAATGAGTATGGCCAGTTTAATAGTGCACTGAGAAATTAAGGTATGGTACTTCAGGAACTGTCTGCACATGCCTCCAGAAACACTTTTTATGCTCACTTTAGTGTACGCTCATCATACGTTAGGTTGACGTTCCGCACTCGTTTCTCATACGTGAAAGGTACGCTGATGTACGCTACTCATAAGTCGGAATACGCAGTGAGTTCGCTACTCATACGTTGGCAGTACGCTAGGAATTTTGTTTTCATAACCGTTGTTTGATCTTAAGAAAACATCATACGCTGAAAAGTTGTGCGTATGGATAATTTTCCGAAATATACGATACGTTACTCGTACGCTGGCTCTATACGCTGTAGTGTGACTGGGCCTTAATAGGCCTGTCCCACCTTACCGAACATTCGTAGCGAATTTATACCGAATGTCAAGTGCGAAATTCGCAGTGTTCGTCGTCATTTCATTCGGTGAACTTTGGTTTTCAATGGTTTTGTACCGACCATACGCCAAACACGTACCGAACTTGTAGCGACTGCCAACGATTTTTCTCCGAAATATACCCAAATTCGTTCCCAAACATCAACGAACCCCTACTGTTTGAGTTACGAATAAAACGTTATATTCGGAATGGCATCGTGAGGATCGGTGTGTTTCGTTAGCGGTTCGTTTGCTTTTCGGTCAGATCGGTATATAAACGCACCTTCATCGGAGTGCAAACGTTTGTCTTTCGGTGCGATCATGACGAACAAACCGACCAGGAATTCGTCGGCGAATTATTACCGAAATCAAAACGAAATCAGCGAATGTCGGACGCGGGCCAACCGATCCCTTTGCGAACCATTACCGAACTCATTCCAAAATTTTGATGCGCTGCATTCGTTGAAAATTTTGTGCATACTCAAAAAAATTTTGGGGCGTCTGAGAACACGGCGTAATGTCGACGAAAAGCACCGGAAAGCACCGATAACATACCGAACATAAACCGTTTCAGGAACGAACCTTTAACGAATATGCCGAATTAAGTTCGGTATGCATTCGGTGTAAAATTCGGTTAGGTGGGACAGGGCTATAAACATGAAAGTCAAATCGAATGAAAATTACCAGACTGGGACTTCTGCGATATTTTTACGATTTTCAACACAAATTTACGATCGGCTATAAGTACGTATCTATTCTCTCGAAAATTGCTTGGTGCTGTGATTTTTGAGGGACAAATCTTGTAGGAATACCAAATATTACACGAAGGCGAGGCTTACATGAATCTAAGGGCATCACCTGATACTAAGTTCAAAAAATATTCTTGATGAATCTCAAATGGTTATTACCGATTGGGGACAAATTCCTCGAGATATAATACGATTTTCCAGACGAATTTAAGATCGCATTTAAGTGCATTTTTACTCTCCCGAAGATTATTGGTGTTGCAATTCGGTAACTCTTTGCTAAGCAATATCTGTTTGGATGCCGTTTACCCACTTTCAATAGCATTGGGGACAAATAATTCAAATGGTTATTACCAATTTGGGACAAATTTGAAAGTTAACATGTACTTCCTGCTCTTGGCTCCTCACCTTTTCTTAAACACTGATTTTGATGTCCCCAAAAGAAAATGTTAGGGAAAACATTGACATAAAAGAAGACAATGATTAAACCCAGTATTTTCTCCTTTTGTCTCAATATTTTCTGTACTTTCTATACATACATTTGTATTATGTATCATGTCGTTAATAACAGCATTGTCTACAACAGCTTTCAAATTGGGCAACCCTAAAGAAATGCCGTTTGCGAAAATATTGAAACTACACACCATGTAAATTCAATAATTCCTATCATCAAATGATTTGGCACGTAAAGTGACAGAATTTACCCGATTTCCATATTGCGCCAGACAATTGCTCCCATGTGCATTGTATTTATAAATACGGTGTCTAGGCTCTTGACCCATTAATTCTATCTAATTAACGATCAAATGTGTCGATTATTACATTCAACGAATTTCATTTATTTTGATTAAACATTATTACCGTTTGGTAATATAATTAGTATTTATTAACGTACTCCAACCATCATTAGATACAAGCACTTCGTGCAACTCCACTGCATCTTCAGCGATTCCATAACAACGGAATTGGCGAGGGTATCCGGATTTTAAAAAATCCGGATAGCCTCGTCAATCTCCGTTGTCACAGATGACGCCGATGTTGCACGAAGTGTTTTGAATCAAATGACGGATGGAATATAATTAGTCGTTAGTACCATGTAGTTATTGTTTCGTAAATAAGGCAAAGCCTGTTGGGAGAGAAACTACGTAACTTTCCGGTAGTTTTTAAAAGATTAAGAGTGGTTTTATCTTTACTTTCCCCTCCTTCGTCAACGCTAGAAAATAAAATACTAAAGGAATTCAAGAAAGCGTGGATGGTGATGACCATTTTTCCCTTTCATTCACATTAGTCTGCAATTTCTATCATAAAGGACTACCGTAGAATTTGTACTTTAGAGAAACGGTGGTAGATTCAGTTTTTGAAGTCGTTATCATTCATATCTAGGCACAAGACATTCGAGTATGTTTCCGGTCTTTAATGCATTCAATAACAATACAAAGTCCCAAAACTGTACCATTAATTCTTTTTCGTATAATAATGTTTTATATTATATATTTTATTTTGTGTCTTTTCAGTGAACATAGAAGATTGATACAGATCGATTAATTGTAAGTTGTTTTTATTATATATTTGGATTTTCTTTTATTAAAATGTTCGTACGATTTGATCATTTGCAAATTCATTTCAATTGTGTATTGATATTCCGTTAAAGGTAGAATACCCGTAACATAGCATTTTGAGATTCATAAAACATCGGCTTTTTCCGAGCGTCGTCGTTACGAATCCGGATCTATTCGGGCGGGTTCGTAAACATTCGGCGGTGGAAAGTTCTACCGCTGAATGTTTTCGAACGCGCCCCAATAATTGCGACGTGACGCGAATCTCATTAGAGGAGGACTACCGTAAATTTACATTGTAGCATTATTACATGTTAATTTGATCTGGACGCTGACTTTGTTTATGAAATTTAAGACCGAAAAACATGTATATCCCGACCAGTTTATAATGTGTATGAATACATTCAAATGAGAACACATGTACAAGATTTTTTTTAGAAATCCGCCATTGATGTTAATCAGACTGTAGTCTAACAGGTGCTCGTCTGGATACAGTCGTATTCTATAAGAAGACGAATTTTGAAAATATAATTGAGCAGGGATTTGGAAAAGGATCCCTTATAGCGTTTTTGAATACCATGTTTCAAGATCAATCCGTGCCTAAGAGCAGTCTAACTGGGATCTATACTGCTATCTTATGGTTGCTACAGGTCATGTAGAAGCTATTGGAGAACAGCATGGTTCTTGATCAGGCTCATATTGAGCTCAAAAGCCTGAAGGGATCCTTTTCCAGATCCTGTTTCAATTATTATTATGTTTTTAACTTAAAAATGGTTGACGCATTATGCTTCTCAAAACTTTAGCCTAATTGAAACAATCAATCAAATGAGCTGCAATTTGTCATAGAAATATACAAAATTGACCCCAATTATATTAGAAAATTAACGAGAAAATGATGTAATTTGTGAAATAGAAGACATATAGTCTGGTAGAATCGTGCAACTGTCATTTGTGCTAAAGACATCAGCCGGGATCTGGATGTGAGGCCTTACAACGGTGAAATTTTATGGTGGTCCAATTTGAAAGATGCTGCAGACGACAAAATTGATAAAGAATTGATGTATATAAAATAAAGCTAAAAAATCAGTGAGGCAAAAGGATAAACTGCTTGTCATCAGCAGTTTCTTCTTTTGTCTCAATCTTTTTCCAAGCCATTTATACCAGGGACGTCAAAACCAGGTCTTGTTTTGGGAACGGGCTAAGTTTCAGAAATATCTTGTGCCTAGGTGTTGCCTTATCAGGGTCGATATCGTCGTTATGCAGTTGCTGCGGGTCCTGAAAAATGGTTTAAGAGAACAACGTGGATCTTGATCCGACTGCATGTATACGCAGGCTTATCATGATCCATGTTTGTCTCATAAGTCAAAAGGACCCCTTTTACAGAGATCTGATAGTCAACATGTATTGGGATTAACCTGCCCAAAAGGCTCAATTCAATCAAGATACACGTCGTTCTTTTAAAGTTACTTTTAAATTAGCACATTTGACAGCTGTTCCACATGATACAATTGTGAAAATTGATATGAATTTTTCTTCTTATTAGATCTATAGCTCAGTCAATTTTGAGACAAAATATGAAAATTCTAGGCATTGCTAGTCTCGTATTTTGCCTTAAAGTTTTCTAAAACATTTTCTATAAGGAACGGTTAAACCATGTCTCATTTGCAAAAATATTAATACAAATGTGTTTTGCAATTGAAGTTGATGCACTTCCCATCCGTCATAAGAATTATGATGTAACATATTTCAAATTGACTCGCCACTTTTTAACCTATAACGATACATCATCATAGCCGTCAAATTATAAGACCTACCGCCAATTACATAATCATTCATTCCGTTATTAACCCCTTCCCAAACAAGACCTGGTTTTGACGTCCCTAACAGAAATGGCTTGTGAAAACATTGAAACAAAAGAAGAAACTGCTGATAACCAGCAGTTTCTCCTTTTGTCTCAATATTTTCTATGCCATATTCTACACAAATCATATCTTCAATAACATCTATATTGTCATTTGTGACAGTTTTTGAAGTGGATCACCCTAAAATTTTGTCGTTTGGGAAAGGGTTGAACTAGAATGGGACTTTTCTTCACAAGCCTCGTAACTACAGACGAGCCCGGATAGCTCAGTCGGTTACGTCGGAGTCTGTCAATCCAGGGGTCTCGAGTTCGAACCCCGGCTCGGCCAGTATCCATTCTGACATTTGACAAAAGTCATTTGTCTCTCACCAATGGGTGTGAATCATATATGTGAGAGAGCAGCTTTAGGCTCGGTTTGGATATTGTGGTTGTACTGGTGCATGAAATACCAGGAACCCACGGTTAGGTGCTCCAGCCGCCGCGATATGACCATAGAAGTTGAAAACGGCGTAAAACCCCAATAAAGTCAAAATAAAACAAGCTGTACATAGTAAAGTTTCTGAGGAAAAGCGGCAATATCTTAGTACGCGGTAGAACACAAAATAATAACTTTTCGATAGTATTCCACTAAAAGGGGATAGTTGGATATTTTGCATACGTCCAACAACTACATCGACGTTTTCATATTTGTCACAAATGAAAATAATAATAAATGGTACTAGCTTGGGCTTCCTTATAAAAATCGCAGTCGTATCTTTGGCAAACTTCTGTTATTTTGTTTTAATATGATTCGATGATTTTGAAATTCATTGCATGAACCCAATCGAAATTAGCATGCTTTCTTTAATCTCTGTTGTTGAAAACATTGCATCTAAACCAGCAGAATACATTAATTACTTTTTGAGACAAGCTAATAGAGAATTATTGTTCCAGATTTGAGCTTGACCTTTCCAATGGTGCAACGTAGCTCAAAGATCAAGTAATAGGAAGCCATAAAAGATGTAATGTTTTGGATCAGCGCTGTTATGGAACATTGTCAAATAATGATAATATATATTAGGTAATTTGGCGTAATAGTTGGCAACAAAAATGGCATTTTACGTCTCATTCATCCAAAATATTTGTTTTATGTCATTCCATACAATAAAGGATAAGTTGATCAAATATGACAAACTCGGCAATAGACATATAATGTGCATCGTATAAATGTATGAGTTGCTCTATATATCACTGTAATGAGTTTTTCAATGAGTTTTGAACGGGAAGAGTCGCAATAAATATGGAAACTAATACGACGAATAAATATAAAATTGCCATAAAAACAGCGACTAATATTTTCTGTGAAAAAAACTTGGATGGAGTTGATATTGCTGTGCAATTCTATGAACATTTATTCTCTGTAATAAGAGTGCAATTGTATACGAACGTCTGTGGATAGATATAGTACTAGTATGTTGTTTGGTCACTAGGGCGATTGGGGTACGCCAATTACCGATAATCATCATATACGAGTTAAAAGAGCGCATGCTTATTTGTCGAACATACAAATAGTAAACATTATATTTCGGGAATATGGTATGAAATTATGAATTTGTAAATTCAGAACGGATAGAACGTTTCTGCCAAGGGAAATTTCATATTTTTTGAATCCTTTTAAATTAAGTATGCATAATTTTTAACGTTTATGGGAAACTGATCTTCGGTAGAAAGTGAAAAAAACTTGGAACCAGTAGGCTACTGAAATTCCTTTCAGCCAACGATTATGCACCGGGCTTCCAAGGCCGACGCCCCAATTCCTAGGCCTTACAAGCGACATATTTATTTAATTAATTTTTCAACTTTATTGTTTATCCATCATTAGAATATATCCTTTTTCCAGGCCTACAATGCCAGTCGATTAAAAAAGTAAACAAATGTCCAAGGGTCTAGGGATTATTTATCTCTGGCGCCTTATATTTTGGAATAATTGGGTTTACGCGTAAATCATGTCTGAAACCGAGACATTCCTGCGATGGGTGTAAGTTTGCATTTGTGTTCGTGAGAAAGTCTCATAAAAACCAATTGTTTGACACATTAAAACATCTACTACATATGGTCCCTCGTAAAAGAAGACAATATGCTTCCTCTCTTATCTCTTTGACTTGCAATAACTTGAGGTATATGTATGTGTTTATCAATAAAGCCATGGTATAAGGTGTTTGTAATATATTATATAACCTTTTTTCTTGATAATTCCTTATTGTTTCCAGTACTAGTTTGAGTGCTTATTTCTGGAATTCGTGTAGACACATATAACCGTTTCTATATTACATCCCGTGCTGTTTTGTACACGTCTAAGAGAGCAAACAAGAGAAATTAAGCACTAAAAATAATTATGCTGCACATGAATCACGTTGGGTAACCCCGTGACTTTTGGGAAGCGTTCACAATGAGATGTCCCCCTAAAATTCAAGCACGGTACACTTTATCGCGTCCAAATCCGCAGAATTTAAGCTGAGAAATTACACGAATCATCCTTGAAATGGACGATTTTTCGGTGTGAACGCTTCTCAAAAGTCACATGGGTGACCCACCGTGTGTATTGTATTGATGTAAATAACTTTTAACACGGTGGATAATCACATGGTGCAACAATTTCAAAAAATAATTTCAATAATTTTATCAATACGAGACCGATTTGAATTTGGTTTGAAGCAGAGAATGTGGACAGACGTCACACAATTAGATTGGTGTGGTAGGTTTTTGAAAGTTAACTGATAAAAAAATTTGGGTTTATCTTCAATAACTTTTTTATCAGTTCATTTTTCAAAAATCCAACACGTCCAGCTTATTCCTTTCACTTCCCAACATTCTCTGCTTCAAACCGAATTCAAATTTGGTAAAGTATTAAAAAAGATATTGAAGATTATCGGAAATCTGAGTCACGTGATTATACATAGTGTTTAAGCTTACATTTTTCATTTGATGCCGTCCGTCTATGGATTGATATGTATAACTGTACAGAACACAGCCACCTTAACATAACGTACATCGTTCAAACGTGTTACATGTTCGACATGTTTCAGCGTTAACTTTTAATAATGAGATTTCAACAGGGATAGTTGTCTATTGTGTGAGTTTTCGTTGAACAGCGACGATATTCATTTTCACGATGTTATCTTAACCCTTTCCCAAATGACACAATCTTGGGATGGTCCAATTTGAAAACTGCTACAGACGACCAAACAGATATTAATAGAGACAAGAAATGAGTACAAAGTAGCTGAGAAAATATTGAGGCAAAAGGAGAAAGTGCTGATTATCAGCACTTTCTTCTTTTGTTTTAATGTTTCCCAAGCCTTTTCTGTTAAGGACGTCAAAACCAGGTCTTGTTTGGGAAAGGGTTAATAGGAAATGGTATAGTAGATATGACAACTAAGCAGTAAAGACATATTTTGCATCGTTTAAATTACTTGTTCCATGCATCAACTAAATGAGCTTTGCAATGAGTTTTGAACGGGAAAAATTGCAATAACAGCGTAATGTATTACGCCAATTACTAAATTGCCGTAAAAGAAAATTAATTATTTTCTGTGATAGATGTAATGCTAAACAGATAAAATCAGTCATTTTGTTAATAAGATGTTTTCAAATATGCACAAAACGGTATTTCCGTCATATCGCATTATCAATGTTGGCGTCTGCGATGTATTTTATAAATATAGTTATCAGTGTTAACTTTTGCAAATACTGGGTTAAATATCACCAAGATATTTGCCTGCAAAAGCTGCGAATAAAAAGGCACAAACGACTAGACCCTGCAAAGTAAACATATTTGCCTATCATAGCATTACTACGCTCTCGTGAATAAGATACTGTTACCGCTTTACAGCATGTCATCATTTGCATCTTTGCTTTGAAAAAACAAAACTCATATCAAGGCGTAACATTTTATACCTGTCCTTTCTTTAAGTTAAATATTTCATCTTTAGAAGCAAGAAGACAAAGACATCGCCATAACAATTGTAAGAATTATTCCCCTCTGGTGCCTTTTATTTTGGAATAATTGGGTTTACGCGTAAATCATGTCTGAGAGCCAGACGCCCCTCCGAAGGGTGTAAGTTTGCATTTGTGTTCGTGAGAAAGTCTCATAAAAACAAATTGTTTGACACATTAAAGCATCTACTACATATGGTCCCTCGTAAAAGAAGACAATATGTTTCCTTTCTGCTTTCTTTAACTTAACATACTGTTATGGCATAAGTCTCGGAATGCATCTACGTCAAAATATCAGAATGTTGCTTTGCTTTGTTTGTTTGGATTTTTTATACATTCTCGGCCTTTTGGCTAAGAGCGAAGTGCAGTACTTGTTTTTCCTCTCTTACAATGTACATCTGCGAATTCATCATTATGTAGTCAATCTGTTCGATATTACCAACGTGTTGCTTTGCAAGAAAAGGCAAACTTTTAACTCGAATTGCTAGAATCCTATCAGTCTTATGAATATCACTTTTGAATAGAATATTTTGGTTTACAATGTATGCGCAATTACAAGTAAAGATAACTCTAACGAGCACCAACAATACAATAGTTAAGAAACGGCAGTTCCTGTTTTGCCATGTTACCATATCCATTTTACCAACTTAGCTATCAATAAGCTGTAAGTAACGTTATGTCAAAACAGCCTAAGAGCTACAGATAAGAGAGTATTTGACTTTCAAAATGCACTATTTTATTAATTCTTTAGCAAACCATATGTTGTTGGTACTCATTAGAATCGTCTCACTGAGACGATTCTAATAAGTACCCACAACATAGGGTTTGTATTTGTATCTAAAAAATTAGAATTTATTTGTCCCTTACCCGTTGTCCATGAGACATAATACTCGTACATTTACACCTGCCTAGACAAATATCTCAGTTACCAGCGATATTTTGCAAATAATCCGAGACAATGCCAAATTGCTTTGTGCAACATGTTTGTTTTTATGCATTTTTTCCTATGAAACTGTGCCGTGTGTAACGATATACGAAAGCTATTGTCATATGTTGCTCTAAGAATTAGTAAGCTAAAGGTGCTAAACGTTCGCCCTTGTTTTTTTCTATTCCCCCAAGAAAGGAACCAGCAGATTTTTATTTCATCTGATGTCTTTTTTTTAAAAAAAAATACATTAAAGTGTTCAAAATACTATAAATGGAAATTTAAGTGATTGTTTAAAGAAAGTGTTAATTACAAATTTTATTTACGGTATGTTCTATTTTTCCAATGTCCTTAACCCTTCCCAAACAAGACCTGGTTTTGACGTCCCTATTAGAAAATGCTTGGGAAAACATTAAAACAAAAGAAGAAACTGCTAATCAGCAGTTTCTCCTTTTGTCTCAATATTTTCTATGGCATATTTTACGCAAATTCTATCTTTATTAACTTGAATTTGTCATTTGTGGCAGTTTTTAAAGTGGATCACGCTAAAATTTTGTCGTCTGGTAAAGGGTTTTGGTATTCCATCCATAATTAGATACCAATGACTTGGTACAACATTGGGAGTCCTTCGTGGCAACGAAAAATGTCAATGGAATACCCTCGTCAATTTCCGTTGGCACAGATTACCCCCGAAGTTGTACAAATTATTTATACATAATAGTATCTTATGAAGAATGGAATGACTTAAGTGTGTTATTCAGTGCAAGGAATGCATTTATTTAACCCTTTCCCAAACGACAAAAGTTTAGGGTGATCCACTTCAAAAACTGCTACCAATGACAAAGTGGATGTTGTTAAAGATATAATTTGTGTAAAATATGGCACAGAAAATATTGAAACAAAAGGAGAAACTGCTGGTTATCAGCAGTTTCTTCTTTTGTTTCAATGTTTTCCCAAGGCATTTCTATTTGGGACGTCAAAACCAGGTCTTGTTTGGGAAAGGGTTAAGTCAAGAATTCGTCACCCGGTGTGAAAACCTCACACAGAAATTCTTCCCGCCCTTTGAAGATAGGTCCTAATAAAATATGGTATGTTTGTTATCCCATGTTGATGTTCAAAAGATTGTAAATAATTATTAGTATACGCCTAGTTACGACATTCTTTGATGAGTTATCTAAGGACAATCATTAAAAGACTTTTTGCGAGAAAAATTCATTATATGAAGTGGCTGATAAGCACGTCTTCATTATGTCATTACATCTGAAAGCATGTTCTGATATTTTGATCACAATGTTATGAAAGGAATTGTGGAAATCTACTTAAATTCTACTTTTTTCTCTTGTTGATCTTAAAGAAATTTGTTAAAGTCGAAATCTATCATTTGATACCATAAGCCATATTTTAATTGCGATACAGTATTATGTAGTAAATTTCTAATTTATGCCTTCTTTTTTTAATTTTTTGTAGGCTATCTTCTGTACAAATTACTGGCTATATGATGAACAACATCATATCGTTGGCTACGATACAAATTGTCGTAACTACAACTAAAATAAGATACAGTTACTGTATGTTCGAATGTTGCCAACGAATATGTAACCCTTCTCTATACAACAAATTGAATGCATTTTTTTCGTGCAGGTATTAAAAAAATAAAATCTAATCACATTGCATGAATCCGCGAAGCGGTTCATACAAAAGTGCGATTAGATTTGTTGCATACCTGCACGAAAAGGATATAAACTACATTCATTTCTTATAACTTGATATTCAGCGATTCAAAAAACGACAAATACACACTTTTCATAATTAATTTTCAACAAAAATGGCAGGTTAAACATGTGGCGTAATACCATGTTTGACAGGAAAAGTAGTTCCGGTATTTTTTGTTTTTCATGGAGCTATGAAAAATATTTTTCAACCAATCAGAACGCTCCCATTTTAATGAAATCAACTGATATCAAATTATTAGAATATACATGTACGCTTTGTTGATACCTATGTGGGCGAATTTTAGGATTGGCATTGAACAATAATATGCCGTTCGACTTCAAACGTAATCGGGGGTTAAAAAAATAAGATTAACTTGCATACCGATCTGTCGATAAAATCAATCATTTTATTAATCGCCCAGTTCTATGTTTGCAAAAAATGTACATGTATTTAAACATTTTCCAAGCAACACAATTTTATACGAAAGCTACTGCAGGCGAAAAAGTGTTGTTTTTTAAGACAGTATTAATTTTGTACAATTTACAAAATACAAGAAAGTAACTTTGTCCCGACGTAGTGCGAAGCCTTTTTCTATAAGGGACGCCCTTGCCATTTTTGTTTTAGAAAGCGTAAAGATAGAAGGAGCAATGTAATTTAAGATTTTAAGAGAATGTGTATCGTTGGATATGCTGCAAAAATAGGTCAATGAAACTAATATGTACTAGGATTTATTAGCAACGTGCCTATATTTAAGTGACATTTCATATTTATTTCATTTTTTAAAAGTATGTCTTGATGCAAAGATTGTTTATTCTAATGCGTAGAAATGCTATCAGATTTTTAAATTTGTTATTTATAAGCAAAACATATGCCTTTAAAGTTGAGACAGAAATGACAAATTCTTTATAAATCTGAACTGTTGTCCACAACAATTTGTTTAATCTTAGCACAAAAAAATATATTTCTCGTGAACGGTTCAATATTTTGGCTTGAAATTTTCAGAAATTTCATAGGAAAAAATGTAAAATTTATGTTAAAATAATTGTGAAATGTCACTTTAACACTTTTATTACAAATATCAAATTTCAAATACTGTTTTATATAAATCTCATTTTTCTAACAGAATTTGCTTGATAAATTGTCGTTTTTCGATTTGCAAATATGAACATTTTATTACTTGAGACCTGAATATTGTCAATAAAAATTAATGTGCAGTATTGACATATCAAGAGAAAAAACACGTATTTGCTTTAGAATAGTAACTACATGTATTACGTATATTCCGTTTTAGTTTCTCTTCATTCTATTTTTTCTTTCTTTCTTTTTCCAGCCATCTTTAGTTTTGCATTTTCAATAGGGATAAGGAGATAATTCGATAAGGAGATAAGCATCAAGTATAATGTGCAATAAAAATTCCTCGTGTCACGTAAATTGTCAACTTCCAATAACCAGTACATATAAATTAAACCGCTTTATTCGTATCATGAATTTTGATACAGTGCCATGACAAACCGAGACGTGTATACCTTTAGGAAAATGTGGTCAAAGTAAAAATCTCGAAACCATTTTGCCAACATTCATGGATTGAGTTATAAAACGTTTTTGAAGTAATGCACCGTCCAATCAATAAGAGAAAATATAAGCTTTAAATCAAATTAGACTGCTTTATCTGTGCAATCGGACAAGGACACATCTTTCTCTTTTTTTTCAAAATGTAATATTTTGTAAAATATTTTTTAATCAAAGCTTTCTTGTTAAAGGGACCTAAACGCATTTAAGACCACCAAAGAAGCAGAGAAAGCTCTAGACTGGTTCCCGTCGCTGATACACCAGGTTGTAAAGAGACTTGAAATAGCTAATCCCTACGGGCAGAATCCTACCATAGTCCAAGCTGGTTGCGATTGTTCAGGGTAGCAAATTTTAAAATCATTCAAAGTCCCTATTCAAGGTAAAGCGTGGCATAAACAATGGAAAATAACTGCACAATGTTCAAAACTACCTTAATGTTACTAAATTATTGTTTTGTCTACTAAATTATGCCTTTGAAACATGTTTTCATTTCAATTGGCTAGCGGGTCGACCATCTTGCTTTTGTATACGGTTGTTGGAAATTTGGTTTGATTTGAATAAAACAAGGTAAAAACTTATTTTAGAATTATACTGAAGTGAAAAGCAATTGATTTATCTTTCTATCCATACCATTTTTAGATCGAAGTTCAGATTTCAGACATAGTAGTTTGAGGGCAAAACCTCCGATGTTTTTAGCTGGCGGAAGTGCTATATACAAAATGGAGGATCTGATAAGACCTGACATTACGACAAAGAATGAAATATGTCAGAGCTTATAAATAGGACTGAATCCTACCCGTGAACGCAATACATCGGGTACCAGTTTAAGCAAGCGCTTATCAGTTTCTATCCGTGCAGCTCCATTCAAGATTTCACAAATCAGTGTTTTGAAGTTAGAAAACCAAATTGGTCTGATCGGACGGCGTTTTTAGCATACTGATCTCGTTTTATGTTTGTCACAAATGGCAGAGGTCCCTTTTTGTCCAATTCTATCCATAAGTAATGATATATTTAACCCTTTCCCCAACAAAACCAGGTTTTACGTTCTTTAAAGAAATGTCCTTTTACATCAATAATTTCTCATCTGTATTGTTTAAAACGAACTCCGTCTTTATCGGCATCTATTTTGGCGTTTGTATCAACGTTCACGTTGGAGTAGTTTATATATCAAAGTGTTGGAAAGGGTATAATCAAAAGAATTCGGTTGGAGAAAAAAGAATGAATAATTATTTATAAGTTCATTGAGCGGTCAAATGACCATGACTCGTAATTTAATTCGATCACGTTTAGCCATTATTGGACTTTCATTTGCTTGAATGAGCGTCTGAGTAAACATGATTTGGCTCTTGTAATTCGTCATCAAGAATTATCGTCATTTATGCATGATTGTCTTTTGCTAGAAGGACAAGACTCGTGATCGTATTTGTTGTTTTCTTGTTTGATTCTATCTAGTTTTTGAACAATTTTAGCACACTTTAGTACGAATTGGTAAGCTATTGTAGTCACTAATCGTTACTAATCGTCCGTACGTCTGTCCACTCACAGTTTGATTTTACATTCTAGCATCCTCAGATGAAAGTCTATCTTGAAGAAATTTTGTCCAAACAAGAATAATTCTCGAATGCCACGAGTTATGTGTCATTAAATATCGAAATTTCTAGTTTTGACTTTGTCTACCCTCTAGCATCTACAATTATCGACAAAAAATGCTTGTTAGCATTTATAAGTACCGTACTCGGATGTCCTGATGTAGGTGCCATTGTTTTCAACACAATTGTCATTTTCGACGTTGTTTTCATGCACTATAACAACCACGCTTTCTGTAATACCTGTGGCTGCCTCATGACATTTAGGTCCAGAAAGGATCCAGTACCACCATTGTGGTCTTCTTATATTTCTGGTCTGTCGTGTACACCGTCAACACTCATTTTTTTTTTTTTTTTTTTTTTTGGGGGGGGGGGGTGTCTTTTTTGTAGTTTATAACGTTTCGAACTGCAAATTCCATATCATGAAATGACACATGACGTTTGAAATTTTCATGTATTAGTGGTGAAACAATTCGAAAAAAAAAACAATGTTGCATGAGTATGTATGCTACGCAATATGGTCATCTTTTAGAACCGAAATTGACAAGAAAATTGTGTGACTTACAAAATCAAATGCACGAGCTTTTTTCTCAAAGTATTGCCAAAAGAGTAATAGTTTTGGACGCACCTTATGGGAATCAAACGTGGTAGACATTTTTTGTCCCAGACATTACGAGCGCCGTAAAATAGTCAGTTTTATAGCCAAAGGTGTTTTGCAGTCATGAATGTTAGGAGTTTGGCGTTAATAATTGATATTCTTTTATTATACAGTTATGTCCTTATAATTTCTCATCTGATATTTTGGAGTAAGTTATATTTATAAAAGGTTTAAGGGACATTTTGGTAAAACTCATTTAGGTGTGCATTCTGATTAATTAACATTGATTCTTTTTTCATGAAGGATGCATTGTTCTTAGGGAACAATGTGGATGCTGATTAGACTGTGTGTATGCACAGGTTGATCTGGATCCATGTTGGTCGCAAATAATATAAGGGTCATTATTCATATCCCGGCTCAGACAAGTAAATGTCTCGTTGCTTTGGTACCGAAGCAATCATAACAACGGCAACTTATATGTTCCCATGCCATTGAGACATGTGTCGCAAAGGTGATATTTCATGCACCCATATGTCAACTGAGAGATAACACTCAATATCCCTTTCGCAAACGCAAAAATTCTGGGGAAAAGACTAGAATAAAAGCTGCAGAATACAAGAAATTGGATAATTACATTTTTATTGTACATTTTACTGCTTCCTCTATTTTGTTGCACCTTATGATAATTAAAAAGTAAAAATAATGCGATGACATTCGTAAATTCGGTCAATATAGATCATATGGTAAAAGTTACAGCATTCAATGACCGCTTAATTTGATTACCTTTTGTACATTACGGAATCTAGCACATGGTATACCTCACGAGAAATGCCCTGGCAGAGCAGCCCATGCTAATCGAATGGAAAGCTCTGCCAGGTCATTCTAGTCCGCTATAGCACCTTGAACTGAGCAACAGGTATATCGTCCCTTGATTGCCAGAAGGGGCTATCAGCACTTTTCATAGTTTTGAGAAAAACGCGTTTAAAGGTTTTAAATGCTTGTCAAAAATCAGGTTTTTAATGGTCAGATACCATGTTTGGCCCATGGGTAGGACATGATAGCCACTATACACATACATATTATCAGCCTTCATTTTCAATGATTTACGCCTTTTTTGGTCAGAAAGCGCTGATAGCCCCTTCTGGCTGCCAGAATAAATACAAAATACAGAGAATATGTTTCTGCCAAAAGGAGTCAACAGCAAGACATGTATTGTTCTAAAATCATTTGTTCTCATAAATAATGTACTTTTGCACATTTTACTGTTTGTTTATGCTTTCATCAAACCGCCATGATATATTTCCTTCTTTGTTAGCAGCTGATATTGAGAGTTTTCCTTATATTCGTTGGCAGAATTTCAGAGGGTCTTCGGCAAAGTCTTTTTCACCCCAGTACAAATAAATTCTGGATTAGCCTACTGTATATGTATTTGTATCTAGCAAATATAATGAAATATTTCATCTGTATGGCTTCTTTGCACTTTCAACACATTGACCTTGTGCTAGTTTAATTATCCTGCTGCCATCAGCGCACGTTTTAACGCTTTCAATAAAAAAAAAAGTTGCCAGCCAATAAAGATGCGTCGACCCCACTACACAGCTTCATGTAAATTAGTGTAATGTCCTTACAGCTTAAAAAGTACACACACAGCTTATCGTCGGTGTAAATGCAAAACCTCGTATGTCGTTTCTTGCGATTTTCAAAGTACAAACTTGTGTGCCCAGTCAAGACAATTCTCGCAGGTTTCGAGATAGCTTTACCGATCAGTAGTTTTGACACATTATTCGTGAACAATATGTCAAAATTTCAAGTAAAACATTTCAGTTTGGGAAAAGTTATTACGCTTTTTTTCGCTCCCCTTTAAACTTTTCCAAAAACGAGATACGAGGTTTTGCATTTACAACGACGTTATTCTCTTCAAAATGGTCACCAAAATTGAAATAAAGAGACGTTGCATTTCGTTTCAAAGCTGATTATAATGCATTTATGTAATTATGATAATTGGTTACAAAAAATGGAAAAGAAGAAATTTCTCAAAAAGAACAATTTCTTCTTTTCTTATTATGTTTTTATTCAGAATCCTTTGCATAAATATTGTGTTTCAATGTTTATCGAGACTTATATAATTCGCCAATGCAGATTCAAACTATTGTGCGGAGAACCCTGACACACTGTATGGGTTATAACGTCTGACCATTTAAAATATGGTGTCCCGTTGTTGCGAAACGTATAGTGATGTCCGTTTTTTTTTTTTGTTTTTTTTTTTTTGTTTTTTTTGTTTTTTTTTTTTTTTTGTGGGGATGCTCTATAACCGAATGCATTGAATCCAATTCCACTTGTGCGTGTCCGGACTCCAAATGTTACTGCTAAAAGGACGTGTCGATACAACTTTAAGCAAACCTGAGGCCAGACATCTGGTTCTGTTCTGTCCGGAACAGCAGTCAGAATAGAGTATAACATGCTTATATACATGTATATATATTTAATGGTAGAGAACTAAGATGCGTCATAATCATGTAAGTACCCATTTCTGATGATCCACGCTGGCCATGAACTTCATTCAGGTCCCTTTTTTGTCTGCCAATAATTAAATACAGCGTAGCAGTTCAAATTTCGTTTGTAATGTTTTTTTTTGACAAATTGGAGCATGGTGTTTTGCCGTTATAACGGCCTGTAGGTCAAAGGTCGCTACATACAGAGTTTTGTGTTACGTTTCCCATTCTTCTTTTCATTGTCTTTTTTTTATTCTTGCCTGATCTTTTCTAAAAGTATGTTCTTTGACCATTCTGAAGTTTCTATCAGAAATAGGCAAAAATCAGGCTGCCAGAAGGGGCTATCAGAAAAATGAAACTCATTTCTTTCTATTCTAAGGAGTTTGTTGAGACAAAATTCTATATATTTAGTCAAATATATTACTTTTCGTTAATTCAATATTTGTTTAGGAAAGGGTTATGGGACAATTAGGCAGATAAAATGACCGGTTAATTGTTTACATGAGTCCCATTTATCAGTGAGGGGACTATGCTGATAGACCCTTCTGGCAGCCCAGTTGGTGTTGATAGCCCCTTCTGGTCGGAAACAATTTGGCTAGTTGCTGATAGACCCTAATCATATTATGCAATTTTTTATCATTTTTAATTGGAATATCAGTACCAAAATTTTTCCATAGGTAGAAATCACTCCACTGACTTAAAAAATGTTAAAATGTCATTTTCGCCCAAAAGTGCTTATAGCCCCTTCTGGCAATCAAGGGACGATATGTGGAAAACGCATTCTAAATTTCCATTTTTTGCACGCCTTATGTTGTGAGTACACATTTGAACTGCCTTGGGGAGACAATTTAATTGCTTACTGCTTATTCAGGGTTTGAATAAGCATTAAAAGATGGTTTGGTATTTAAAAAAGTCAATAACATACATATCCGTAGTATACTTTGTATAACAGAACTGCTATAAAACATGATCATTTATTCATAATTTATGATGCCATAACGGGGAAATATGCGATTATTAAATCATTGGAAACATGGCCTACAATATGGTTTTAGTGCCAGAAAAACAATAACAGGTATCATTGAATAAAAAGCCAAGTAATTATATTAATGATATTTTTATTGCAAATCTATAGGTAAAGATTACCGGTATTGCCATCTGTGAACAAAAACATCTGATATCAATGAGAGCAGTTACACCGAAAATTGATGGATATATTTCTGTAAAGACAAGACAAGAATATTACAAAACTATTTACATGTAGTATATTTTTTACACATATATTTGAAACCGGATCTAGAAAAAAAATGACAAAAAAATCTTTTTAGAAACCCAAGTTGGCGTCACAAATGCAAAGTTCGAAACAACGAATGTAAAATTATATTAATAACTAAGAACGATTTTGTCCTTTTTGCGTAGAAAAATGCAAACGCGTGTCAAAATATCGTGGCTAGTCTTTGAAAGTGGCAGAAAACCGCACAGTTAATTATCCCTTTCCCAAACGGCAAAATTTCATGGTGGTCTTTGAAAGCTGGTACTGATGACAAAGTGCAAGATCACGAAGAAAGGATTTGAGAACAAATTAGCTCTGAAATATTGAGGCAAAAGGAGAAAATGCTGGTTATCAGCATTTTCTTTTTAGTCTCGATGTTTTCCAAAGCTTTGTCCATTAAGGACGTCAAATCCAGGTCTTGCTTTGGTAAAAGGTTACACCACAAAACTATATCAGAGAGAAAAGCAGCGTCACATAAAATTACTGTTAATAAAAATGGAATTTCTGATATTTGGATTCTCGTTAAAGTCGCATCAAATTGGAAAACTGGGAAATTGGGTTCACAATTGTTTATTTGGAAAACCAGCCATTGATTGAATTTTGAGCTCATTTGAAATTGTTCAACCCTTTCGCAAAGGACAAAAAAAAATTGGAGATCCATTTTGAGGGCTCCTGTAGATGACAAAAACTTTGGTAACATATATAAGAAAGGTGTTCAACAGACATTATCTGGGTAAAGGGAGAAAATGCTGATTGTCAGTACTTTCAGTAATTTCTTCCGGTGCCCCAATGTTTTTCCAAGAATTTTCTTTTAGAGACATCTTAACGAGGTCTTGTTTTGGAAAGGGTTAAAGTCGATTTGAAGTGCCCATAGGAGTTTACCATTTTGGATATCGTCGCTTTTCAACGAAGAACTCGTAACTGCAGCCTGTTCTAAGCTGCAGTTATGAGGTTTTCGATGAAAAGCAGCGAAATCTTCATGCAGCTTTTGAAAAGGGAGATTTTAAGTTCTTTTATATTTGTAATTTGTAAACAAACAATTCATCATAAACTACATTGTGTAGTCGCATTAGAATCGTCATAATGAAACAATTTAAATGAGTACTCACAGCACGGGGTTTCGTTCAGAAATCAGAAATTTGCTAAAATTCGATCATAATGTCTTGCTTTCCTTGTTTACTCTTACTATTACTATTTCGACTCATTTCCCTTTGATGTAGCCTATGTTAGACTATTTGCAAAACGTGAAGATTTCTTGCCTTAATGCCAGTGCCATGCCAAATGAAAACAATAATATAACTAAATCGTAGAAAGAAAACAATAGTATGCAAGCTTGTTCCCGAAAAGTGTCAGAATTATTCTCGCCTGCAGGTTTTAAATGTTCCCAACATTAAAGTCAAATAAACATTGGGAAAAAACTAACGTTGAGCGATTCCCAGATATTAGAATTGACAATGCCTTGGGGACCCACATTTCATTATAGACAATTTGTTTAAAACCCTTTTTTTAAATGGGTTTAGAATAGAATCAATACGTTGGTTCCAGCTTTTGAAATAAAAGTAACTAGGAAATAACGCAACTCTCATGTTATTTCCATTCAAGACATTTTTAATTTAGACAATGTTGTATTTTGATTATATTCTTACTTCGAAGTGAAATCAAACAATTTTTGACAAAAATATGGTGAAAGTATTTGCCCGTCAATAACTTTTATATCGGGTGCTCTTTAAAAGATCCGCCACACCAAGCAAACTCCTGGCGATTTTTAACCTTCTCTACTTCAAACGAAATTCATTTATGCTTAAGTATTGATTTTCTTGGATTTGTTGTTGTTTCTGCTGTTTTGTCACCACCATGTATATTATCAATGCTCTTAAGTATACGTTGGGCTTAAGGTAGTCTACCCATAATGATATTCGCGCGACTTCTGAATTATTCGGGCGACGTCGAAAACATTCAGCGGTGGAACTTTCCACCGCCGAATGTTTACGACCTTGCCCGAATAAGTTTGGATACGCAACGACGACGCTAAAAAAATCCGATATTTCATGATTCTCAAAATGGCTACATTACGGGTATTCTACCTTAAGACTCGTACACGAGTATATAATTTACTTATATTTTTATAATGAATCGAGAAATTAATCCGCCTTGACTAATTACATATCGAGTTCGTAAATACCCTCTTTACCATTTCTTCTGTGCAAACATTTTAGCCTAGTCCAAGTTGGAAATAATTGCGAAAGACAAAAGTAACAGAAAATTCAACAAAGGGAAACGAAGGCTTTATATAACACGTTAAGATATGAAACCAAAGCTGTTGATTAGGTTTGAGTTATTTTTCTCTTTTATTTGTTACATAAAATGATAAATATTTCTTGTGAAGTCAGGACACTCTATGGTAAGAGTTGAAGACTAATTCGAATGGTATTAATATGAATTCGGATTTATTGCAGTTTTATTAGCCTATAACTCGACCGCTGTAGAACAACGTCGTTTGAAGTCAGGTGAAAATGAAAACTATTCTTTTCGTTCAACGTTAAGTCCCCACAAGATAAGGACCTTCGGAATGACGATATTGCTTGAGATACGCAATTTATTCATTTCCCACAATGCTTTCTATCCCGATAATCGATTCTAAAACAGATGTCATCAATTTCTTTTGCGCCATATGTATTGCCACAACGTCGAATATTTTATAATTATATTCTGTTTCGTGCCAGGAATGCACTTCTTTAAGTAAATACGCAAGTCAAGCTATATTTTAACACATTCGAATTCCACCAATTACTACATACCAATCACTTCGTGCGTCTTCGGCGTCTTTCTAGGCGACAGAGATTGGCGAGGTTATTTAAATCCGGATACTCTCGTCACTTTCCTTTGCCATAAAGAATGCCGAAGAAAGAAGCGGGATGACTCGAAGTGTTTGGTGTGTAATGACGAGAAGAACACCTTAAAGATACATCCCATCGATATTTTCTCGCGGTTTTTTTTTTTTTTTTTTTTTTTTTTTCCTGAAAAAAAAACATGATTTTTTTCTCATGAAAATTCTGAAAATTTCACGCCAAAGTAGTCTAGAAGAAATATTTTTTTTCTTAAAAATAAAGTTATTTGTGGTTTACCACAGTTCATATGTAAATGGAATTTGTCATTTTGTAAGCGCTTTTTTTTTTCAGCAACATTTTTTTTAGATAAAGCTGATAGCATGTAAATGCATTAGAATAACCAATCTTTGCAACAAAAAACAATTTTAAGGACCTTGTTTCATATCTTGGCTCAAATGGAATTTTCAAATAGGTGAATCAGTACATATAGGGTATTTAATCCTGTTCCAAACGGAAAAATGATGTGAATGCTGCTGCAGGTACCAAATTGTATGGTGATTAAGATTAAATATGGGTGCAGTAGAATTAAGAAGATATTTACGTTATTGGAGAAAATTCTGGTTACCAACATTTCTCTCTATCATCCCATTATTTTCTTAATCATTTCCTAATTGCGACATCAAGATTATGTCTTTGCGGAAAAGGGATATTTCGTTTGTTTGTGGCACTGACCATGGACAATACACGAATTTTAGTTTGACTTGTATATAACATTACAAAAACCACTCCAACCACCACGTGAAAGGGGTATATAACATTTATAACGGGAATCTAGCCCTTTCATGTACAATCTTTTTATACGTGTCTGTAAGAGAACGATTTAGAAATCAATGAAAGAACATGAAGAATATGTCGAAAATTTGTATCTACCATTTTCCCTCCTCGCAGGCCCGTAGGAACAGGGGGGGGGCAGGGCGGGGGGCTAAGCCCCCCCCCCCCCAAAAAAGCCGAATTTTCTCAATTTTACACTGAAAATTTTGGGAAAATCCAAATTAGCCCCCCCCCCCCCCAATGTTCAGGACAAGGGCTTTAGCCCCCCCCCCCCCAAAAAAAAAATGAAATTGCTTCCTATGGGCCTGCTTCGTTCTACGGAAACTACGTTGAGAAAAAAGGCAAAATTCTGAAAATCTTACTTTTCTCCTAGCTTAATGCTTCCCGAAATTAGATTGGACGATGCCTTCAATTGTGTTGTCTCGAAAATGGTGTATGGGGTTAAAGCATTGTAATATACATGCATATGTATTTGTGGCATGATTTAACAGAACGACGACCCTACTTCAATGGGATTTGGATATTTGTATAAATCTTTAGCATGCTCTGATTTAACATTAGATGTGATATACCTTTACATGTAATATATATTTTTTAACATTTCAGTTTTTCATTTTATTTGATCAAAACCCACCTTTCCATAACAATTACTGGGAATGACAATGATGGGAATGTCAAGAATGATACTTGGTGAACACCCAAATGGATTTGATTCTACTTTCCGTTTGACAGAAACGATGAACAACTTTTGGTTGGCCATTTCATACGATATTTCCTGAGCTTTCAACCACCTTCATTTTCGACAAACTGGTATAGGTCCCTTTAATTGTCGGTAGCTGGTACAGACAGGTGTACTTGTATTTAGATGCCAAGCGCCCAAAAAGGTTTTAAGTGTAGGCCTATATAAAGCGATGTTCCTATCTACAACTGATACTAATATTTCGATTACCGGTATACCAAAAAACCTAAAGATCCAACCATCATCAGATATAAAACACTTCGTGCAACTTCGGACGTCATCAGTGGCAACGAAAACGGACAAGGGATAACCCCGTAAAATGTAAGTTTCCGTTGTCACGTATGACAAGAAAGCTTAGGATGAGACTTTCACCCTTTCCCAAACCACAACATTTTATGGTGATCCACTTCAAAAACTGCTACAAATGACAAAATTGATGTTACTAAAGATGGGATTTGTGTAAAATATGGCATAGAAAATATTGAGACAAAAGAAGAAACTGCTGGTTATCAGCAGTTTCTTCTTTTGTTTCAATGTTTTCCAGAACCTTTTCTGCTAGGGACGTCAAAAACCAGGTCTTGTTTGGGAAAGGGTTAAAGCAAAGTCTCATCTCAATATGACCTTAGCTCTTGAATGGGAAGTAAAACTCCATTCACGCCAATCCAATCGATTTTAAAGAGCGTTGTTTATCTTTGGGCTCTTTTCTTGTGGCGACTTGCATATATCTACTTCTAGTAATGTTTATTGTAATTACATATGTAGCGATTGGTTATTGGATGCGATAAATACTGGTGACTCGGTTACCGAGTTCCTCTTGTTCAGATTATTTATTCATAGGACGTCTTTGGGTAAACAGCCATGACGCGTGAGAATTGGAAATAAGACCTGGAAAACACTTTGAACCTCTTTGATGCAGGTAGAGCATTGACTTAAACTTTACCTATACAAAAGAATTGTGTTTTATCGTTTCAATTTGAAAACTGCATTCTACAAAAATGGGTGATGAAAATGTTTAATTTGTGAATGATGCTATACGATGTAACAAAACCATCTTTGGTCGAAAGGAGAAAATGCTGCTTGTCAGCATTTTTTTCTTTTGTCGAAATAGTAGGTCTATCCAAATCTTTATTTCTTTTTAGGGACGCTCAAAACAGTTCTTACTTAAAAAACGTTTTAGGTAAAGCATAATTGTATTTATGAACCGTGTTTTCAGTGCAGGCAAACGTTTAGAAATAAATAGTAGTACATTGTTCAAAATAAGATGACTTGGATATCTGTGTTTTAAAAAGATCTTAATATTAGTATTGAAGGGACTTACATAGGCACAAAACCTGTGGAAAGGATTACTTGTACATAGTTAACCTAAAGGTATAATGTGTTTTCATTTTCAATTTTCTATTCTTTAGTATTTTAACAAAAATGTTTCCTTTCCATGGTTTTGAGTATGGGTTATATGTAAGAAACAAATGGAGGGAATAAAAGAAACACGCAAATAAGCTGCGGATTCGATGAAAAGCTACGGTGCGCTACATGCACACATAACCGGCATTTTCTTTTGTTGCCTCAATAGTTTCTTGGCTATGCTGTACACAAATTATATACATGTACTAATAAACGTTCATGTTGTTTTCTGCAGCAGCTTTCGAATTGAACCACCCTGATTTTTGTCGTTTTGGAAAGGGTACAATGTATTCTTTAGAAAGTACTCACGACGAAATCACAGTGGTTAATCTCATGACTCTAAATTTCAGAAAATCGTCGATATGTTTGTTAATATTTGACCAATTTGAATTCGGTTTGAAGCAGAGAATGTGGAAACATACCAGGAATAAGCTGGACGTAGTAGATTTTTGAAATATCAACTGATAAAAAAGTTATTGAAGATCAACCAAAATTTTGGTTAATCTTCAAAAACTTTTTTATCAGTTGATTTTTTCAAAAATCCACCACATCCATCTAATGCGCGACGTCTGTCCACCTTCTCTGCTTCAAACCGAATTCAAATTTGTCCCATAAGTTATTGAAGATTTTTCTAAAATTGTTGTATCACGTGATTATCCACCGTGAAAATTGAAAAAAGAAACAATATCGAAAACCGACAGCTTGTTTCTGTTCCTTCAAAGGATTTGAGCCTGGGTCTGGGACAACGTCCCTAATAGCATTTGAGACAGCCATGTTTCAACATCAGGCTGTACCTAGGTGCAGTCTGACCTGGTTCCATGCTACTCTCATATGGTTGCTACAGACCATGAAGAAGCTATTAGAGAACAACACGGTTCCTGGTCAGACTGCGTGTATACGCAGGCTGATCTGGAACAAAGTTGGACTCAAAAGCCTTAAGGAACCTTTTTTCCAGATCCCGGCTCATTTCTAAGCTTTCGCATTATGACTGTTCTACGTATTAGATACAAGCTGTATAGAAGATTTCATGCGAAATAAACATTCAAATGCGCACAGCGCATTGAATGTCACGTAGAATCTACTGTACAGACTCTCTCTGACTTAGTGTTCGACAGTAGTTCATTGGAGACGGGGCGTGGCTATGTATAGACGTCACATAAACTAGCCGGCAGTCTCGTGTGAAATAAGATACACTACAATTTCATTGGTCCAAAATGTAGGTCGAACACTAACTCTTGATAATTCGTGCCATCAACCAGTTGTCTTACTTTGGATATATCTATATCTAATATGTAGGTCTAACTCAAAGGTTTTAATATTCTGTACAAGGTTAATCCATTTTCCAGGACCAAAAAAGAAATAAAGCAAGTTAAAAGCAATTGTGAAAACAAAACTGTGGTCATTAGAGGTATACGCTTGTAACTGATTTGTTATCAGCACTTTCTCCCTTTCTCTCATTTTCCCAACAACTATAATCGATATCCTATAAACGTATTGTATAAAGGTTAGCAGATTATAAACAAACGGAGTCGTTATTCTTTGTATTTATGTAAGGATTTTATTTTTTGAATTAACTCTATTTTCGGTAGACCGATGAATTACTTTTATTAAGTGCACATATTTGTGAAACATAAATATAAATCTTTAACCCTTTCATGAATTACAGAAATTTAGACCTGCGACAAAGCTTATATGTATGCACCAGTACAAATGTATTAAAACCGACAGATGGTGAAACATACAATATTTTTCCCGGTCCGAGAATATTTGCAAAATATTTTTTGTTTGGTCATGGTCATTGTTACTTTGCCACTGCCTCATACTCCTTGCTTACCAATATTGACGTCTTTTGAATAACCTTTCAAAGGGCAGACCTTATCGAATACTTTGGAGCTTGAAAACCACCAGTATTTTCTATAGTGTTTATTTATAGTAAGTCGTTCAAAAAAGTTATTTGAATTTCACTAGCCTTTATATTTTATGAAAGCATAATAGAAAATAGAAAACCTTACCCAGTATTATCACTGATCGTACGACCAAGTTGGATTGGAAATCATAAAGATGAATTTGACGTACGATCGTAGATAATACGGGCCCAGCTATTTTTCCTTATTCTCAAAACACGTTCCATACACAAATTAACGCAAATTGTGTCATTTTAATGTCCTTCAAATTCATTAAAGGTCCCAGATCTTCGAGTTTGGAAAAGGGACGAAAATTGAACTGTTTTCTGTCACCACTGTTTCAATATAATTGATTTAACGTGGTACATGTAATCAAATTAAAGGCCAAATACTCGACCACGGTGTAGGAAAAGAAATTGAACGTTCATGTTGGTGTTATAATTAAAACTGTTTACATGACACTGTCTTAAGAATCACTTATTCGTTTAACTCTTTCCCAAATGGCAATGTTTTAGCCTGGTCCAAATTCGAAGCTGCTGCAGATGACAAAATGGGTGTTGAAAAAAGACAGTATCTTTGAATCAAATTGCACAGAAAATATTGAGGGAAAGCGAGAATATGCTGGTTACTTCAATGTTTTCCCATGCGTCTCCTGTCAGAGACGTCAAAATAAGGTCTTGTTTGGGAAAGGTTATGAGTTGTAAGAAATATGAAGGTTGTGTCAACTAATAAATGAATGAGCCAGGATCTGGAGAACGTTCCCATAATGCTTTTGAGTAAAAAAACATGGTTCAAGCTCAGCCTGCGTGTACACGCAGTCTGATCATGCTCCATGTTGTTCTCCTATAGCTTCTTGGTGACCTATAGCAACCACGAACTAGCAGCATAGATCCGAGTCAGACTGCACCAAGGCACATATTCATCTGAAAACTCAGATTTTCCAAAATCCAAAATGGACGTTTTTCCAGATCCTGGCTCAAACGTTTACAGCTTAGACACGAGTTTCTTTGGGAATGAATAACGTTGTCTACTTTGTAAACTAACGTACATCTTGAAATGCTCGGAAAAAACATGATTTGTCCTGGAAAGGGCTAAGGTCTGTAATAGTTGTTGCTCGGCACATGCAGATTGATTTACTAGAGGGTCTACACCTTCATGTCATTCATTATTTATTGGCGACGTTTAGACTACAAAAATCAGTTTTAAAATGGCCATTAGAGAACAATGTTGATCTTGATCAGACTGTGCGAATGCACAGGCTGATCTGGACCCATGTTTTTTTCACATGTCATGTGGACCATCTTTCTAGATTATGTTCTCAAACGTTTTTGTGTGTGTATTTAAATTGATTTACTAGGACCATGGCGGTCATTATTTATTTACGAATTTTACGACTTAACTCGGAAAGTACAAAAACTCGCGTGAAGATGGTTAAGCCCTTAGCTCTTGTCCAAAAAGATATCGAATAAATGGATAAAACCTTGGGGAAAATTGAGAGAAAGTAGAAATTGCAAGTTTTTTTCTGCAAAAGTAGATCGATTTACTATGTCTACAACTCCATATCAATCATTATTTATTTACGAATTTTTATGACTTTGGTGGAACAAAAACGTGCGTGTCAAGATGGCTAACTCATGTTGCATTGTGTTACCCAAAAGACGTGTTGTTTGCAGATTTTTCTTTGGCTTTGGCTTTGGCTGAGAAAGAGCTAAGCTGTGCAACAGTTATTTTCGACAAGCGTACATGGATTGATATGAAGGGCATACAATTCCATGTCGTTCATTATTACTTATTGAAGACTTATAATACGAAATGGAATACACGTACAAAAACTTACAAGATGAAATAACCGTTGGAAAACAACATGGATCTAGATCAGACTTAGCGTATGTACAGGCTGATCCTGAACCATGTTAGCCTTATATGCCATAATGTCCCTTTATTAGACCCAAGCGCAATGTTTTTATAAGACCAAGCGCAATATTTTACACACATAGTATGTCGATTTACTAGGAAGATGGGGGCCATTACTTATTTACGAATTTTACGACTTTGAAACTACAAAAACTTGCGTGTTAAGATGGTTAATCCTTTAACCCTTTCCCAAACAAGACCTGGTTTTGACGTCCCTAAAAAAGGCTTGGGAAAACATTGAAACAAAAGAAGAAACTGCTGACAACAAGCAGTTTCTCCTTTTGTCTCAATACTTTCTGTGCCATATTTTACACAAATCCTTTCTTTAATAACATCCATTTTGTCATTTGTGGCAGTCTTTGAAGGGGATCATCCTAAATTTGTGTCGTTTGGGAAAGAGTTAACAGAGATCTTGAGTACGTGTGTCCGTGTTGTGTGGCAAAAATATATTTTGTTCTTAGCGAAAGATAATCAGTTTGAATTCTAGGAAACCATACAAGGAAAAGCACAACAAAGAACCTCGACATTTCTCACCACGTAATTTGAAAAAAAAAAACAAGCTAGCTGAGTCGAATAGTTTAACCGTTCATAAAAACGTGTATTGAAGTCTTCAGTAGCAATGATCTTGGGACAATATTGAGGGAAAAGGCAAAATTGCTTCCGATGAGCGAGAACAATGATCCTGTGGTCTTGATTATTCTTACGTAAAAGTACCACAGCTTACATTTAGAAATAAATATTTAATTGCGGATAAAAATTGTCATATCTGGACAGTTTAAAAAGAAATAATCGCTTCCTAAAGGGCCAAAAAATACGGTCTAGTTAAAGTTAGATAATTGCACCAGTTGACACAACGCGGTAATAAGATTTCAATACTTTCAGTATATCGTCGCTTTTCTGCAAAAACCTCGTATCTGCAGCTTGTCTTAAGCTGCAGATACGAGGTTTTTGAAGAAAAGCGACGATATGGACGACGTTGTCCTCGATATTTTTCCGAAATTTCTTACACCTACAATGCGCGAAATTCCTGCTTAGGCTATTCCCAAGTATAGAAAAAAGTTCTAATTTGAAAACTGTTGCAGCTGACACGGATGGAATTTATGTACAACGGAAAATATTTAGACACCAGGAACAATGCTGATTATATTTCCCCATGTTTTTTTCTTGTTCTTTGAAAAAAGGGACGTAAGAAAAAATGACGTAAGAGCTAATGGTTTTTGTGACAGAGTTAAGACAGTCGATTGACGTAACTAGTGTGCTAATGACGTCTCTAATGATAAGAACTTATAAGAACAAAAAGAAACGGTGAAATCTAGCATTTCCCCATTTTTACCCTTTGTTTTGCTTGCTTCAACATGTTTTGTACAACATATATTTGTAAACTGTGGCAGATTTTGGTTGTATGCAGGCTTACATCAATCCTTTACTAAATGTTACAAATGGCAGATGGCAAAATAAATGATTATCAAGATGCTAGTTGTGTACAATATATCCCAAAACATAGTGTGAGTATAGCAGAAAATGCTGATCTTCCCAACTTTTCCCAATAAAGGACGTCAAATCAGAGGTGCGTTCTTTAGAGCGAGATTTCTTGTGATTTCTTAAGATATTTTAGGATAACGCGTTCTTTAGAGCAAGATTTTTAAGATGCTCAATGGGAGGCGCCATTACCCTATACTTCATGCGGAACGCATCGGTCAATTCTGTAGAAACAATATAAAAGAGACTTGACTGAGTTGTTACGAAAGCTCCATAATTATAAACCGCGGTGTTCCGAATGCTCCATACTTTATACAAATGACGTCATGATGACGTCATTTGTATAAATATAAAGCATTCGAAACAGCTCGGTCAAAGTCTCGGTTTTAAAAACTTTTAAAAACGCTTTATCCAAAACATCTTAAGAAATCTTAAAAATCTCGCTCTAAAGAACGCGGCTCAGGTTTGGTTTTTGTAAGGCTTAATTTGTTTGGAACAGATATGTAAATGAGTAACATTTAACTATAACATTTAACTATAGTGCGGTCACGATATTACAGCACATGTTTATAAATTTTACTTATGAAAGCAATGGCAATCATTCTTCTTAATTTCCAATACATTTTTCATGTGTGAGACACCTGCAAGATTCGAACCACCACATGCAAAATTACGGGAGTTTAGATTTCTATATTGTGTTGTTTACATAGGTATACCTTGTAAACACTTGACATAATATAGAGTTCTGACTATAGGGTTGATAAACAACATGTCATTTTTAAGTGTTTCCGATAAACAACGTTAAATTTAAATATTATTGAAAGAATATTAATGTTTTATACACAATCGTGATTTGTGAAAAGATTTTCAACGGTCAGCAATAATTCATCAGTTCGTCACTTAATATGTACTTTTAACACTAGAAAAATACGATAAGGTCAACTGGGTGGAATTAAAAACAAAATTATGTGCATGTATGATCTAGAGTAAGTGTACTTTTAAAACTTTTCCAACCATTAGTTTAAACGTTCGTTAGCTAGATGGTTTTAAAACAGGTAGAGGGAAAACCAGGATGGTCATCAATCTCTCCTTTTATTTCCATGATTTCCATGCCTTTGTTTCCAAACTTTGTGCTTTTTTGAATAATTGGGTTTGTCAGGTTTTGCTCCTTTAAAATCGGATTGTTCTACATTTTTTTTTTTTTTGGAAATGGTAAAGAAAATAAAATCGACTATCGATAACGTTAAATTTGTGAGAAAGAACACGTTTGTGAACGTTTGTTCAGATATTACTTTTTAGTAATACGTGTACAAGTAGTTTTTAAAAGGAATGTGTTACGGTTTTAAGACTGGAAATGTAGTTTCGAACAAGAATATACATTAACCTTTTCTCAAACCTTCAAAATTTTGGTGAAGGCGAAAAGGGTTATTTGCAAGAATTTGCTTATTTTTCCTTATTTTTTTAAGTTTTCACGATCGAAATTTTATGTAATTCCATAACTAATTGTATTTAGATCTACATATGTCCATAACGGGTCATTTTGTTCGACAGTTTGACGTCGAAAGTAGCTGCAGACAAGATAGACCTGGATTGGAAAGGATCTGTATATAATATAGTACAACAAGAGGCCCAGGAGGGCCTGAATCGCTCCACTGGTTAAAGTGGAAGAATTATCCCACGATTTCTTGTAAGCCTTACACAGGGGCAGCCAAATCTTGATATTTGTGAATAAATTTTGAAAAGAGACTCAAAGAACATTCTTGCAAAGTCTGGTTACAATTGGCCTTATGGTTGATTTTTAAAGAATTTTCTTATGATTTCTGTAAGTCTGATAAGCCCCTTTCTCCCTGCCACAGCCACATTTTTTTGACAAATATAAAAATTTGTGAACAAATTTTAAAAAGAACGACTAAAGGCTCATTCCTGCAAAGTTTGGTTCAATTGGGCACACTGGTTGATTTTTTAAGAATTTTCTTATGATTTCTTTAAGTCTGATAAGCCCCTTCCTCCCTGCCATGGCCACATTTTTTGACAAATGTAAACAAGCTGAAAATTACACCAAGGCAAGATCTTATAGTCACCAACATTTTGTGAAAGTTTTGTTTAGATTTGTCAATATTTGTAGTTGCTAGAGTGAAATCAAAGTCAAAATAGAGTTGAAAATGGCAATTTTGTCAAATTCAAGGGCACATAACTCATGATATATAATTCCGATCAAGCTAAAAATTATACCCAGGCAGGATATTATGCTTATATATATTCTGTCCAAGTTTTGTCTTGATTAGTTGATATTTGTAGATTTTAGAGTAAAAATAAAGTCAAAACCAGCTATTTTTGACATTCAAGGGCAGATAACTCAGGTTATTCTGGTTCGATCAAAATTCTTTGAAGGAATCTGAGAAAGGGTCACCCAAGGATCATTCCTGTGAAGTTTGGTTGAAATACATCCAGTAGTTTCTGAGGAGAAGATTTTTAAAGAAAAAGTTAACGGACGGACGGACGGACGCACGGACGGACGGACGCACGCACGCACGACGGACACAACGCCATGACAATAGCTCGCTGGCCTTCGGCCAGTGGAGCTAAAAATTGCTTATCACAAGCAATTTCTTCATTTTCCACAATGTTTTCAAAAGCCTTTATCTTGCAGGGTGTTGAAAGGCGTCACTGTGTGGTAATGGGTTAAACAGTGGACTCTTAATAATTATATAATTCTGTTATAAGACATTCATTGCAAATTAGCAATTTCCTGTCTGCAAAAACTTAAAATTTTGAGAACAATATACTCCCTTTTTAGCTTTTTTCTGTTAATTGCAATAATTATCTCGACAAATAGACATTGCAGTTAAAAAGAATCCACTGTTTAGTGCATTTTCTCTTTTCTCAAACGATAAAAATTCAGACTGTCAAGATTTGACAGCTACTGCAGGTGATGAATTGGGTTAAAAAACTATATGGAATTTGTGAACATTACAGAACAGAAAATACTGAAGGAAAAGGAGCAAGTGCTAATAATCAGCATTTTGTTTTTTCTTTCAAAGTTTTCTGACACTACATTCCTTCAGAGACATGAAAACATGGTCTTGTTAGGGAAAGGGTTAATGAACGTTGAATTGATTTTCATGTGACTAAAATTCAACACAAAAGTTCAAAGAAGGGTGTCTCAAATAAAAAATGGTCTTGGAGATGTTTTGAAAATTCAAAGTAAAAATAAAAAAATTGCAAAAAATCACCTAAGGAACATTCTGGCAAAGTACACCCATAATATGTCCAGTGATTACAGAAGCGGCAATCAATGAAAAATTGTCTAATGATTTCTGATAAGCCCCATCCTGCCATGCACCCATTTTTGGACAAAAAACAGTTTTTTTCTAACATTTGACCGCTTGACCTAGTTTTCAACCCCAGTGACCCAATTTCAATCCTTCAATGATTTCATCAAAACAATCACTCTGACCTCTTTTCAGATTGACTGGGCAGAAAATATGACCTCTGAAGGGCATACAAGGTTTTTCTAAGATTTGACCTAATAAAGATTTATGTTTAAAGAACTTTTTCATGGTTTGTCATATTCTGATAAGCCCTACCCTGCCGCACCCAAATTTATAGACCAATTAAAATTTTACTAACAAAGTATTATTGAATAACAAAGTATGGTCGAAAGTAACAAAGTATGGTTGATTTTAAGAATTTCTCGTGATTTCTCCCATTCTGATAAGCCACGCCCTGCAATGCCCACATTTATGGACCAATCAAAATTTCATGAACAAGTTAAGTATAGGGTCACTTAAGGTGCATTTCTACCAAGTTTAATTGAAATTGGCCCAATCATTGATTTTTAAAGAATTATTTTGTGATTTTTCTAAGTCAGATAAGCCCGGCCCTGCCACACTCAAATTTATGGACTAATAAAAATTTCACGAACAAGTTAAGTAAAGACTCACCCGATGTACATTTCTGCCAATTTTGGTCAAAATTGGCCGAATGGTAGATTTTTAAAGAATTATATTGTGATTTCTCTAAGTCTGATAAGCCCAGCCTGGCCACGCCCACATTTATGGAGCAATCAAAGTTCTTTAAACAATTTAAGTATAGGGTCACCTAAGGAACATTCCTTCAAAGTTTGGTCAAAATTGACCAACTGGTTTGAGAGGAGAAGATTTTCAAAGAATTATTTTGTGATTTCTCGAAATTTGATAAGCCCCGCCCTGCCACACCCACATTTATAGACCAATCAAAATTTCGCTGACAAGTTAAGTAAAGAGTCACCCAAGGTACATTTCTGCCAAGTTTGGTCAAAGTTGGCCAAATGGTTGATTTTTAAAGAATTATTTTGTGATTTCTCTAAGTCTGATAAGCCCCTCCCTGCCACGCCCACATTTATGGACCAATCAAAATTCTTTGAACAATCTAAGTAAAGGGTCACCCGATGTACATTTCTGCCAAGTTTGGTCAAAATTGGCCGAATGGTTGATTTTTAAAGAATTATTTTGTGATTTCTCTAAGTCTGATAAGCCCCGCCCTGCCACGCCCACATTTATGGACCAATCAAAGTTCTTTAAACAATTTTAGTATAGGGTCACCTAAGGAACATTCCTTCAAAGTTTGGTCAAAATTGACCAACTGGTTTGAGAGGAGAAGATTTTCAAAGAATTATTTTGTGATTTCTCAAAATTTGATAAGCTCCGCCCTGCCACGCCCACATTTATAGGCCAATCAAAATTTCACTGACAAGTTAAGTAAAGAGTCACCCAAGGTACATTTCTGCCAAGTTTGGTCAAAGTTGGCCAAATGGTTGATTTTTAAAGAATTATTTTGTGATTTCTCTAAGTCTGATAAGCCCCGCCCTGCCACGCCCACATTTATGGACCAATCAAAATTCTTTGAACAATTTAAGTAAAGGGTCACCCAAGGAACATTCCTGCAAAGTTTGGTCAAAATTGGCCCACTGGTTTGAGAGGAGAAGATTTTTAAAGAAAAAGTTAACGGACGCACGGACGCACGGACGCACGCACGACGGACACACCGCCATGACAATAGCTCGCTGGCCTTCGGCCAGTGGAGCTAAAAATGACGGAAGAGGAGAATATGCTAATCATCAGCGTTTTCTCCTTTTGTCTCTTTTTTCCCAAAATGTTAATACCAAGGACGTTGAAAGCATGTCTCGTTTGAGCAAGGGTTTAATGGACATTCGCCCAGAAAATAATGGCACACAAGTTAATTGTTTCGAAAGAAAGTCGAATAATGCAAAGGGTGTTTGGTATTGGTGAAACCGATTAATTATTTACCATAACGGTTATTTATATTTAATCCTTCCCCGAACGTTTTTTTAGACTTTTTAACTTAAAAACCACCAAAGACCTCAAAGTTTACATTGTTAAAGAACTATAGCACAAAAAATATTAAGAAAAAAGAGGAAAACTGATTATCAGCATTTTCTTCTTTTATCTCAATATTTTTCAAACCTTTTTTACTAGGAACGTCAAAACTAGGCCCTGTATAGAAAGGTAATAATTCTATCTACAACCTTACATGTATAATTGATTAGAACGAGCCGATGATTATAGCGATTTTTACGTCAAATATGCCGTAATAAATAATTAACGTTACCTGGTGTTACCTAACGTCTGTTTGCATAAGTGACCCATATCTACATTAATATTAAAGATATCCTTATATGTAATAATCTGCTAAATATATCCGTTTTGCTTATGATTTTTCGGAGACTATACAATAGGAACAATTGACCCCTTTCCATTATCATTTTATTCCGCACGGTCAACACAACACTTCCGGTAATCCGAGTCTTCTCTGATGAAAATTCGCTCGTTGATATTTGGATGTCGCTATTTACATCAGAGCGCTGTCACATGTAACTTTTTAAGGGGGAATGCTCCAGTTTTTCGGAACACTCAGTCTTTACTGCAGTAAATAAAATGTTTCGTACCAATTTGTTTCGCTATCATATTTTCAATAATATAGCACATCATTACAATTTACCATTTTCGACGGTAAAAGTGTATTTATTACACGAAACTGATTTTCTCAAGTTGGATATCGATTATTTAGAGCAAGACAGTCGTAAGTGTGTATGCAGTTACCACTGTTTTGCGTCATTTTATATATGTGTAGCTGATTAAAATTGCTGTAAGTCACTAATAAGTGCGCTGACCTATGCATTTTCTTTTTGAATTATTACCAGGACATGTTGCTTAATACTATGAGGGAGTTTTATCAAATTCTATTATGTAGAACTTGAATATTTCCAAAAATATGCAAATTTTGACATAAAACACTCCAACTTCATTGATCTAACCGAACACGTGAGCATGCTGTTTTATACATTTACGCGTTTATAATAGCACATATTTTGGGTTTTCTGTTCTTATTAAATCTAAGACGTTGCTTTAAGGGGGAATGCTCCAGTTTTTCGGAACACTCGGTCTTTACTGTGGTAAATTAATTGTTTCGTACCAATATGTTTCGCTACCATATTTTCAATAATATAACACATCATTACAATATACCATTTTCGACTGTAAAAAGTGTATTTATTATGCGAAACTAATTTCCTCAAGATGGATATCGATTATTTAGAGCAAGACAGTCGTAAGTATGTATGCAGTTACCACTGTTTTGCGTCATTTTCTTCATGTGTAGCTGATACAAATTGCTGTAAGTCACTAATAAGTGCGCTGACCTTTACATTTTCTTTTTGAATTATTACCAGGACATATTGCTTAATACATTGGTGGAGTTTTATCAAATTCTATTATGTAGAACTTGAAATATTTTCAAAAATATGCACATTTTGACGTAAAACACTCCAACTTCGTTGATCTAACCGAACACTTGAGCATGCTATTTTTTACATTTACGCGTTTGTAGTAGCACATATTTTGAATTTTCTGTTCTTATCAAATGTAAAACGTTCCTTTAAATCCGTTTTCGGGACAAAATGATGAATATACATTATTTTATTGGTATTTTAGTGACCTTGGACATGTGCAAGAAATTGTGCGTTTTTCCGATGTAGGGGTATGTGATACGAATGCCTAAAAAATTCAAACAAGATCGCTGACCACCCATTTTTATTTTATTTTTCAATTGATAATAACATGTAATTTCAACATACAAAATATAAATAAATTCTATTTTTGGAAAAAAAAATAGGAAACTGGAGCATTCCCCCCTTAAATCCGTTTTCGGGACTAAACGATGAACATACAGTATTTTATTAGCATTTTAGTGACATTGGACAGCTGCAAGAAATTGTGCATTTTTTCGCTGTAGGTGTATGTGATACGAGTGCCTATAAAATTCAAACAAGATCGCTGACCATCCATTTTTATTTTATTTTTCATTTGGTAATAACATGTAATTTCAACATACAAAATATAAATAAATTCTATTATTGGGAAAAAATTTAGGAAATTGGAGCATTCCCCCTTAATTACACATAAAAATGTCATTTCAAACGAGCAAATAGGTACATGAACAAGCGACATAACTTGTATCAGATTTATCGTTTGTGTTTGAATCGGACAGCGCTCTGATGTAAATAACGACATCAAAATATCAAAGAGCGAATTTTCATCAGAGAAGACTCGAATTAACTTCCGGTGGCAAACATTGGGTTTATTTACAGGCGGCAATTACGTGACTTTGTTATGATATGCTTTCCTAGTTAATGTAAACAAATACAATCGGTAAGTACACATTTTTCTCAATTTTAAATCAAATACTTAACTCTCAGTATTGAAATGCGTGCCATTCTATACGTCGTACTCTCCGATTTGTTTTGATACCAAGATCTTCCCTCAAATCCCTGCCAAAGCTGAGAGCATTCGAGCAAAGTGCAAACATTTCTTAAGAAAATATATCACGGCATTCAAAAGTACTTTGCATGAATGTTCTCAGCTTTGACAGGGATTTGAAGGAAGATCTTGGTATCAAAATAGATCAGAGAGTACGAGGTATCGAATGGCACGTATCTCAATATTGAGAGTTAAGTATTTGATTTCAAATTTGAGAAAAATGTGTAGGCCTACTTACCGAGTGTTTTTATTTTTTAACAAAGCAACGTGATTAATGCCTGTGTTATGGGAAATTAACATCGTATTAAATCTTTAGGGAATCGATATGGTTTTAAACTGCAAATTGACGCAGAAGTAAGAACATGATTGCACATTTTTTTACGTGAAGCGGGGCTAATTTGGCCGTAGTTACGCATCATGCGTGGTATACAATTATTATATACTGTGATTTGACCACAATGCTGAAATTGAATCGTGATAGTATGAGCTACTATAAAGGCCATTTTCCGGATCCTTTCTCAAATTTAACCCTAAAAGATTAACCCGTGTATGAATTGTTCCACACATGAAAGAGAGTATCGAGGCCATTTTCTTTACAAACAAGAACATTTCACGACAGGCTTTGAAGAAAAGGGACTGAATTTAGGACAGTTCATTCGATCGTGGGTCATTATCTGATTTAGGTCAATATGTCATGTTTTTCAACGAAACTAATTAAATTAGTTGAATAAAATGTTTCAATATTTGATGAATGTCTTTTGTTAAAGAATAAAGAAATTCCGTCAAGTGTTGTAAATAAAATACGTACTTGAAGATCTTTAGTTCATAATTCCTTTGTATGAAATGTTGAAACGTGTCTTCGAGATTCTTTAAGAAGGTTAAGATGACTCTTATTGATGTCTCGACAAATGAAAAATGACGCTTATTTAGAAAAAGAAACATTTGAGGAATGGTTGAAAAACGAACCTCTCTTATAATGAAAAATACAATGTAATCACCATTTGTGCAGTGTTTTATGTTCAGATAAAGGTATTCCATCCATAATTAGGTATCAAGCACATCGTACAACTTTGGTCGTCGTGTGCGGTACCGGAAATTTTCTATTGTATTCGATGACCATAGCATTTGAAAAACGATGTAAAAGCCCCCCCCCCCCCCCCCCAAAAAAAAAAAAAAATATAATAAACGATTGTATTTGAACTTTAACATCCGCATGTCCTCGTCAATTCACCGGCGGTGTCCATATCAACGGAAATTGGCGAGGGATACCCTCGTTAATTTTCGAGGCCACGGATGACGTCGGACGTCGCTCGAAGTGGTTGGTGTCTAATTATGGATGGAGTACATTAAGGCCTTATTTTATGTACATTGTACTTGTGTCCGTGATACATGTAAGGAAATCTAAGTATTGACATCTCCATAACTAAATCGAAACTATATAATGTCAAAAGTAGAAAGTAGGCCCTATGATTGTTATATCAATTTCTTCTTTGTCCTTGGTGTTTTCAAAGACCGTTTCTACCAGAGACGTCAACACTATGGCATATTTAGAACTGGATAAGCTTTAGATTTTTGTACTCACTTATTCTTTTCCAAACGACTAAATTGTTATGAGAATCCAATTTGAAAACTGATACATGTGACAAATTTGATGCCATAACAATTCAATTTCATCGTAATCTAGTACAAAAATATAGATGCAAACGAAGAAAATGCTGATCATCATCATTTTCTTCTTTTGTCCCAATATTCTATATTACTATTTCTTTCAGGGACATCAGAATCATGTTTTGCTTGAGAAAGGGTGTGTATAATTGCATAACGAATTTCTACAACTTTATTTTTTTCTTTCACTTCAGGAAAGCTACTATCTTGGCGTAAACAGACAGACTATGTAACTATAGACGAAACTTGCAAGACGTACAGCCTGGAAAATCCATCAGAAATCTGAAGTTGTGCGAGAGATTTTGTTGGCAACGGAAAAAATTCAAACGTTTTGGGAGAACGAGGGAAAGTATTTCGTCTTGGCAGAACTAATCACCAGTAGCTAAAAATATAACAGGACTTTTCTGCGTTTTACATCGTACCCAAACTTGTTAAAATATTCTTGGGTGGATGTTTCGATGTTTCTTGGATGCAAATGGTGAATAGATTAGTGCAGAAAACCAAGAACACGAAGAGGATTTCGTTTATTTTTGGTACACCCAGGAGTCGTTGAACTGTTGGGTAATACGAAGTTGGATTGGGTACAGAATACAATACAACAAAACTGGTCAGGTTTATATTTGATGATATTGTGAAAGTGTACGGATGCTTATGACAGTAATACGCTTGTACGGGGGACATACTGTGCAATTCGTGGACGGAATTACTAAATAATTAGTCTAGATTGCACGTATTCTTTACACCTGCGGTGACTCCATTTTGTTCATCTTTGGGATTATTATGTCACAGGAAAAATTTTTTAGTGTGCATAAAAGTATAACAAAACAAAAGTACACGGCGGAAAAGCCATCGCATGCAGTCTATCCTACAAAAGGTGTTATTTGTGTTTCTATAGCAACGGCTATTTAAAATGCATACACATACCGAAACTTCAAAGCGAAAGTCTTCCTGGATTTAATAAGCAATATTTTTATATAGATGGTGAACCTTGGTATGTGAAAAAGGATAGGTTATTTTAAACATTTTAAGTGCGCTATGGGAAATAATTGAGCTAAATATATGAGATTTAGCCTATTTAGGAGTGTCTTAAAGCATAATTACGAAGACGACCGTCCGTTATATAATCCAAACTGATTGGTTGGTAATTTTCTGCATATTTACATAGCGCTAACCCTTCCGGCTCAGTGCTTAAATGACTACCTGAATAAAAATTGGACATATTACTCCGCGAGTGCTTCTTTCTACTACAAAGAAAGTTAGTCAATATATACGGTGGTATACATTCTTTAAACCCCGGGTTTAGATTTAGCGGCTTACCGGTAAAGCACAGTGAACCGTGGGGGATTATTTTACGCTAATAACAATGCTTGGCCGTGATTAGTCTATGCATAACATATTTTGAATAAACGAGACAGTGAAATAGGTCTTGTGAAGGTTACCCTAGACAGTTTGGAATAACAGAACGTTTTACTTGGCATTTCATACTGAAAATTGTGGACTTTTTTGTGAGCCAGAGAAAAGTTGTCACGACATTTCGTCTCGGAATTCTAAAGTAAACGGAAACAAATTGTGATACACACGTACTTTTTGGACGATTACTGTATATTTTCGGGACGTTTTTGTGAGATTTATATTTCTCAAAAAGAGCATAATAGCAGTGAATAACAAATCATTTTATTACATTCTTTATTCGACATATTTGGAGGATTGGAGTTGCCGACTTTAAAAATTGTCCTATCACGAATCATACAAAGTGTTAAACATTTTTTTGAATATATCTAGTAAGAAGATCTCCCATAAATTTATAGAAGCAAAAACAATTTGAAAAACCGGAATTATTGAACATCAAACACAGTGAAAACATTTGTTTATAAAAGAGAAAAAGATTCATATACGCTTGGCATCAGTTTAATATTTGATATCATTTACATGTAGCGGATATATTGAACAGGAGTGTCTCAAAACATATTTCACCGGTGTGTGCATATTTTAAATTTAATGTTGTTTGATAATTTATAGCGGTTGATATTCATATTCGTATACAATTTGACTTAAATGAAAAGACTGTTTACCAAACAAGTGGTTTTCTATATACGAAGCTCGACGCGGGATATCTGTCTTGAGTTAGATCAACCGAGGAAAGGGGAAAGGTTCGGATTAAGCTTCATAAAAGACATAGAAAAATACGCGCATATGGATTGAAGCCCAACCAAAACATCATCGGATACTTAATACATCTTATATCGATGGACAGAATTCAATCAATCTCTAATCCACTTCGATTTTATTATATTATGTTGATGCAGTGAGTGATTTAAAGCCGAGAGTGTATTGGGGGATTTTATTTTGTCAATGAAGCCAAATTTCAGTTCGGTGAATTTCATTAGGGCGCAATGGATTTTAAACGTCCATCCTCACATTTTCGCAGCATCAAATGTGTTTTGTGTCTAGGATTACGTGAAAACTAGATTCGTATTTTTCGTGAAGAAGATATCCAAAGGATATTTAGAATTATGGTGGACAAACCGGAGCTTCTGTTCCCAAATTCTACACTTGGAATCGAGTACAATGCCAGCTTTACGGATAATATATCCGTATACAACACCACACCGGTCGCTGATCCGAATTCCAGCGATGCCACTACGGTGGCTCAGACAGAACATGTCTCACCATACGAAGTATGGCAGCAGGTATTAATAGCAATAGTGATGGGAATACTCATGATAGGAACTGCAATAGGTAATAGTCTCGTTTGTATCGCGGTGGGTATAGTGAAGCGCTTACAAACACCATCTAATTTATTGATCGTGTCCTTAGCCGTCTCTGATTTATTAGTAGCTATCTTGGTGATGCCATTCTCCGCTGTGTATATACTTCGCGGATTCTGGCCCTTCAGTGAAACCATATGTGATCTGTGGACTTCGTCTGACGTCATCATGTGTACGGCTTCCATTGTTAATTTGTGCATGATCAGTGTGGATCGCTATTTCGTCATTACCCGTCCCTTCCAATACGCCATGAAAAGAACTCCGCGCCGCATGTTTCTCATGATCGGAGGCGTGTGGTCGCTCGCCATCGTTATTTCTGTCCCACCGCTTTTTATAGGAGTTGACAAAAGCGTTTCTATAAAAGACCAGTGCATAATAAACCAGTCGAAGGAATACCAAATCTATGCAACTTTAGGCGCATTCTACGTCCCGTTATTCGTAATGATTTTCATTTACTATCGTATTTGGCAAATCTCAAACAATATTATGAAGAAAGAAAGTAAGTCTAAATTAGGTAGCATAGACCGTGGAAATGAACACATCAACTTGTCGAGGTCGAGTGGCGCGAGTGATAACCTTAACCTTCCAAACGGGAACTTAAAGAATGGATTTAATTCAGAATCGGACGATCCCCGATCAGAAATGTTGAAACCACGGCATTCCCGTTACAACATAAAGTCCTTCCTATGCAGGAACAATCGACGGCCGCCGCCACGTGGCAGTCGCGGAAGCGCGGCGAGTGGCGGGAGTCGCAACTCTGCTTCGAACAAGGAAAGGAAAGCCATAAAAACGCTCGGAATTATCATGGGTGGATTTACATTGTGTTGGCTCCCGTTTTTCATCTGTGCAGTTTTAATACCATTTTTGTCAGAAGGGGCTGTTCCTCACGAACTGTTCATTTGCTTCACGTGGCTTGGCTATTTTAACTCATTCATGAACCCGTTGATTTACGCCCGATTTAATCGGGAGTTCAGAACTCCTTTCAAGGAAATATTGTGCTTTCGGTGTAAGAATATTAATAGACGGTTACGTAGCGAAAGCTACGTAGAGCAATACGGTCCCGATCACATATATCGAGACCGCGATAGAGACACGCTTCGACCGCCTGCTGATACGATTGTCCGATACCATAGCCAAGATCAGACTCAGGTGCATGTCGGGAACGGCAAGACGAAATCGGTAGGAGAGAGTAATTTGTAATGTGTTTCAAATAAACCTGTGTTCTAAACTAAAACGTTACGTCGTATTGGCAAGCAAAATGCCGAAACTGCAGTTTAGATAAGCTGTAGTTTTGGCAGGTTGCTTGTCAAAAGACGATGTGATCCTTAGATTGCATCTCTTGCCTTCCTTTTAGAAAGGAAATAAATAAAATAAGAAAATAAGAGATAGCATATCGCTGCTTTTCAACGAAAACCTTGTAACTGCATCTTAAAACAAGCTGCAGTTTCGAGGTTTTTGTTGAAAAGCCACGATAAAAGCAATAACTTACAGGCAGTTCGCGCCATTGTAAACCCTAAAGTGTGTCGTTAGAATGTGTTAGTCGTGAAAAATACATTATTTGTAGTCTGGATACGGCTGTTCGATTTGTAGACTGGTCATTTGAGAATGAGATTCTTACTAAAAATGTTTGTTTACGTAAAAAGCAGTTTGGTCACATGACCATTGCATATTGAATAAAGCATTAAAGTGTGATAAAGTAATATATTTGACAGAGTTACAGATAAGAGAGGGTATTGGCATTTAAAAATGTATTAACCCTTTCCCAAACGACAAAATTCTAGGGCGGTCCAATTTGAAAGCTGCTGCAGACGACAAAATTAATATTCATATTGATAGGTTTTGTGTTTGAAATTGCTCAGAAAATATTGAGGCAAAAGGAGAAACTGCTGGTTATCAGCAGTTTCTCTTTTTGCCTCAATGTTTTCCCAAGCGTTTTCTATTAGGGATGTTAAAACCTGGTCTTGTTTGGGATAGAGTTAATTTAACTCTTCAGAAAGCCATTGTGCTTTGGGTACTCATCGAGACAATTTGAATTAGCACCGACAACATAGGGTTTTGATTAGGTTTGTCAAACATTCTGTTGTTTTCACCCCCCCTCTTGTCTGTTGCTCTGTTTTGGCTGTAATTGTGACGCTTTGCTCACCAAATTTTTGGAATGGTGATAAGTTGTTTTGCTTGCTTAAATAAAGTGTGATGAATACTTAGCATGGGCGATTGGTCGCAAAATCATCCTAACTACAGCTTATTTAACACTTTCTAAAAGAATGCTTTTATTTTATATTCATGGCCAGGACTATTTTGGAAAGCGTTGAGAGAAAAAACAGCATTTTGCTCCTTTTCTGTCAATGCTCTCGATAATTTTTAAAATTATAGCACTCTTATTATAAAAAGTATACTGCCTGCAATTGCCTCCATGTTCGAATAATTTTGAGTAGTGTTCTTTGGGAAAGGATAAAGTTGTAGTTACGAAGTTTTCAGTTGCCAATCGACCCGTCATTGTAAGAGTATGAAAAAAGTACGGACAGAAAAACGGACACTTAAGAGTTTTTGCAACAAAGGGTAATTTTTTGTTCCAGCTCTGCTGAAATATTTCAACATGTGATATACGTGCGTTCAGCGCCATTGTCACGGTGGATAATCACGTGATACAACAATTACGGAATTTTTTAAATAATTTTGTTAATACGGGACCGATTTGAATTCGGTGTAGGCCTTAAACAGAGAAGGTGGACAGCCGCCACGCGTTAGATGGACGCGGTAGATTTTTTCTAAATCAACTGATAAAAAAGTTATTGAAGATCAACCAAAATTTTGGTTGATCTTCAATAACATTTCTATCAGTTCAACCCCGTCCAATTCATTCTTGGCATTTTCCCACCTTCTCTGTTTCAAACCGAATTCAGATTGGTCTTGAGTATTGACAAAAAAAATATTGATGGTTTTCTGGCATTTTGAGTCACGTGATTATCCGCCGTAAATGTGTATTGTTACTTGTTCTTGTATTTATATTTGTGAACCTGTCACACAAAAAGGGGCTATTTTGGAACTTGGAAATCATCGCTTAGGTTTTAGTATTGTGCTGACTGACAAATGTCAATACATTTTCAGAGCAACAGATAAGAGAGTGTGAAATCATTCTAAATTTTTCATTTCAAGTCAAAACCTTATGTTGTGGGTACTCATTGATGAGACGATTCTAATGAGAATGCATAACATATGGTTTGATGATCAATTAATCGAATATTGCAATTTGAATAGCCGTCATTACCTCTTATCTGTAACTCTGCTAGATTTTATATGTATCCCGCAGGAAAGAGACTCTTCAATAAATATTAATTACAGACTGTGACATTACAACATTGCTCTTTAATGTCCCAAGAGTGCAGCTTGCAGAAATTGCTTGTCAGATGCAATCTCTTCATTTTCGACAATGATTTCCTAGATATATACCTTCGTCAATTTCCGGGTGTCTTCCGTGGCAATGGAAACTGTCGAGGTACCCTCGTCAATTTCCATTGCCACGGATAACGCCTGAAGTTGCCCTAAGTATTTGGTATCTAATGATAGTTAGAATTCCTTAAATTGTGATTGTTCCTAGATATTCCCTTCTTGTGTGACTGGTCAAGTTTAGAAGTTAGTTTGAAACTTTGTTACAGAAAGTTATTAGTGCATAACATTCATCATCATGTCACATACAAATCTCCATGACGCCAAGCCTTTTAGATATTCAGACATTTAGACATGTAGCTGCAAATGTACATGATTGAAGCTGCAATACAACATTATAAGAGGTGTAATGGGTTAATGGCTACCTCGCCCCCATTTTACCAGAAAACAAAACATTTAGACTGGTCCTAATTCAAACACGTTACAGGCGACAATTTCAAGTGAATAATTCTATGGTCGTTTGTGGTAAATAAGGAAAGTGCTTGTCACAAGCAATTTCTTCTTTTCCCACAGTGTTTTCGAAAGCCATTATCTTGTAGGGAGTCAAAAAGAGTCATTGTGTGGTAATGGGTTATCCCATATCACTTTCTTCTGCATGTCGCGGGATAGAATTTTTTAGCAATTGTTGATATTTCATTTTACCACAGTATACCGTTTTGTCATTCTTATCTTACACCTGTAACTGTTTGTAATAGAAGATACAGTTACTTACACACAATGGAATCTAGGCTTTTATACCCTTTTCAAAGCAGCAAATGTCTAGACATTTAATTTCAGTGCTGTTGAAGAAGATTTATCGTTGCAAGAATGAATTTTGTGTACTGAAAATATTGAGGCAAAATGAGGATATGTTGGTTGCCAGCATTTTCCTATTTTGTCTCCGATCTGCTGACAATATTTTTTTTTCAATTAAGGACGAACACTCAGTTGTTGTTTGGGAAAGGGTTAATGAATTTAACACATGTGATATGTCAATTAACTCTTTCTCAAGCGATATGAATTCGCAAAATTCAAAGTTTCTGCAACTGCGTTTAACTAATCGGACGTTCCTGAAAACTGAATTTGGGTATAACATTGGAAATGTTTAGGGAATACTCGAAAACTGATTGTCATTGACATGTTCTGCTCTGTTTTCAAACGGAGACATCCAAACCAGATTTTCGTTGGGAAAGGAATAGATTGGTTGCAATTGACGAGAAAATATTACAGCATATTGTCCGAAATGGACCGTAACAGAAAAAACAGAATTTTATACATTTCCAACAAATTTAGAACTATCCACTAACGAATTCTGAATAAAATGAGATCCAAAGCTATGGTCAAAGGCTATTTAAAATCTAACAGTGTTCGTTCTTTCCAAATTCAATAATAGCACGATTTTCCATGACGATTTAATCTGTTTTAGATGCACATCTTGTTAGTTGTTACAGTTTATTGATAATTTTGGATAAGAACCCGTTTATTTATCGAGATTTTAAACAATAATGCAGACACTTTAATGTTTAATTAACGTCTTTTAAAATTAATAACTTTTCCAGCCACTGGCGAAATGCTTTTAAAAAATCTTATTTATCAATATTCTAAGATACATTTTACGGTTCCTTTAAAGATGGTTAGACAAGATTTGTTGTTGCTCTACAAATTTTAAGAATCTGTCTGACGTTTTTAGTCAAAGAATTTGATACCTGCTTGTCTGAATTGTGTTTTATGGATCGACGCTTTTTAATCATTTCTCAAAAAAGTAACGAACATGCATAGGATACCCCAAAGCCAAGAACAAAAAAAGGCATTTTATTTATTTCGTTTAACCCTTTCCCAAACAAGACCTGGTTTTGACGTCCCTGATAGAAAAGGCTTCCGAAAACATTGAATCAAAAGAAGAAACTGCTGAAAACCAGCAGTTTCTCCTTTTGTCTCAATATTTTCTATGCTATACCGGTATTATACACAAATCTTATCTTTGGCAACATCTATTTTGTCGTTTCCAGCAGCTTTCAAATAGGAAACGTCCAAATTTTGGCCGTTTGGGAAAGGGTTAATGTCAACAAGTCCGTGTGCATTGGCTACTTATTTATTTTTTCCCAAAGAGATGATTACAATGAGTACCAAAGTGTTAGAGATTTAATAGAGATTCATAATTCAACTATTTGGCTTAAAATTCTTTATAAAAATTGAAAAATATCCCATATGGTTTCATATTGCAAAGTTTTATGTACATGCTCGCTCCAGGCCAGATTTCTCAGCCCAGGTTATTCGCATCTTAATCCATGTAATCCGATGAGTTTTAAAATAGAAAAATCCTTTTTTTATATACATATATATAATTAGTATGGTTTTGATAAGTTGTTGTTAAAGATATAGACATGTACCAGTAGTAATTAGAAACACATTTGAGTAAGAATCTGGAGAAAAGACCAAATAAGGCATTTTATGGTACATCAATATAGGCGTCAAGACAGAAGTAGAAAATGACAGTTATCAGCATTTTCCTCTCAATGTTATACCATTCATTTTATACAAGTTACAGCAAAAATTCTTGTTATTGAAAGAAACGAAGCATTTTTTTTTCAATTTCAAGCTAAAATCGTTTAACATTATTACATGAATATTTATTAGAAAAAAGAAAAGGGCCAACTATGAAAAGCGTTTTGACAGTTACATTGAAACAAACAACTTTAATCCATATTAATCTTAATTCGGTTCTGGGTATGGCTATACTACGGTCAACCCTTTTCTTTTCTACAATCACAAATGATTTTATTGGAATATAGTTTATTCTGGAATCAAATTATTAATGTTGAACAACATCTTCACAATTACTTTATGGATCCCAAATATCCTAAGCATCCTCTTGGAAGATTTCAGCTCGTAAAAAATGCCAATTTAACTTGGGTTTCATCCTGTTATTATTAAGGTAGTCAATCCATTATTATCTACAAAACACTTTGTGCAATTTCGGACGTCATCCATGGCAATGGGAACTGAGGACGGTATCCCTCGTTAATTTCTGTTGCGACGAATGACGTCCGAAAATTGACGGTGTTATCTTTCGTCAATTTCCATTGCCATATATGAAAGCCGAAGATGCACGAAACTTCTTGTGTTTTGTAGATAATGATGGGGTGTACTCGTTATGTAACTGGAATAGTTATCGGAGAAATTTTCTGCGTATTGTATGAACAAGGAGAAAATTATTTTATTTTAACAATTTCAATTTCATTTTCTTTTCGGTTTTTTATTTTAACGACAGAATTACAATATTGCGGATTTATTAAGAAATGAAACATATATCAAGGAAAATCGGTCTTTTTCTACTTTTACTTGCCATGCCTTGGTTGTTTTTATTTAATAGCGCAACAAAAAAGAGACTGATACTCCAAATTCAACTACAAATGTATATAAAAATGTTAATATGTAAATTCTTGCATTACAAGTACATGTAATTGTAAACTGGCCTTAAAAGGCGTATCTGGACTCCCCTAGCTTAATCAATTTGTCAAAGGAGCGCGAACAAAGTTTAATTACTCAACAAATTCCTTAAAAATCTTATACGCATGCACAGTTATCGAAATTACTTATTTAAAAAAGGTACATAATATTTTTTTTAAGATAGACCTACATGTATTTTTAAAATTTGTTGAACTCTTGCTTAATCCGATTAATCCAAACATAGAATATCTGAAGAGCGCCATTTTCTCAATGGATTATATTACAACCAGAATTTATTGTTATTTCATTTATCTTGGTTATCTGCCGTGCTAAATTCCAGAGAAGAAAGGTCAACCCGTCTAATAAAGCTTTGATATATATTATCTTGAGTACATGTACATGCTCGTTTCTTGAAACGTTCATAAGAATGTCTTAGTCTAATTGAATCCGATAGAGTGAGATTACACATGAAGTAGTATCAGGCGCGGTAACTAGTCTAACATTGCGCATGCGCCAAAGACTTCCGGATGTCAAATGGTACGGGAAATAAAAAACATGAAAGGGTCTGTAAATGCTCTCTCGTAGCTTCTTCCGGTCTGGAGGATTGAGAAGAAACTGTAGATTTTTCTCAGATTTCACAAAAGAGTGCTGGTCTGAACTTAGTCAATCCCTTTTGAGATTCACACTACATCTGAATTGTTCGTGCGCCGTCGTTATCATTCGTTACGTATCAGAACCTATTTAGGCCTTGTCGTAAATTTTCGGCGATGGAACGTTCCATCGCCGAATGTTTACGGCGTCGCCCGAATAATTTTGACGACGAATGAAACTCATTACTGATTGACTACCTTAAATGAAAGCGGGCCATTTTTCGAAAATCTCAGCTCATTCAAATTACCGACTGAATATCCTCAAAATACTTCAAAGCGTCGCCGCATGGAATACGGTCGATTAAATTTCCCTAGTATGTGGTTTTTAGAAACCCAATTGAAGAAAAAGAAAATTATATACCTTAGAGTAATAAGGGGGTTTGAATATATCTACTTAAACTAATACTCTAATATTAATATTTATCTTTGGATTAATACTTTCCTCGAGAGCTATATTAACTCCTAACTGGGCATCGGAATTTTAGACTTTTTCAGTGAACCATAAGTTTAGGAATTTCACGGTTAATTATATATTTCGTTTTAAGATAAATATAGTCTGTCAAAGTTAACGTTTGACTTATTAAGTGAAATCTGCACCTTTTCGTACATTGACTTGTTCCAGTCGGCTTTTTTTTCGAGCGGCTTCGTTGTTTATCCGAACCTTTTCGGGCGCTGTCGTAAACATTCGGTGGTGGAACTTTCCACCACCGAATGTTTTCGACGTCACCCGAATAATTCCGACGTCGCGCGAATCTCATTAGGGGTAGACTACCTTTAAGAAGTAGTGTGTTAATAGAGTGTCTCTGTGTTTACCCTTTTCCAAACAAGTCTTTTGAAAGTTTAATGTTCCAAAGACATTATCAGAGTTACATTGTTCACCAATCCTTTCTTATCGACATCTATTTTGTCATCTGCGGCAGTTTTGATAATTGTATCAGCCCAAATTTTGCCGTTTTTGAAAATTTGAATTTTCAAACAGTGATGTTCAAATAATTTATACTTTTTGTAGATGTAAACAAACAAATACTATTGTCCGGTTATAATATTATTGCACATATTTACAAAGTTTACATAATGTATCGAACTCAAACGCACTGTAATTTGAAGGCGATGAATCGAATTTTGCAATTGTCCCACTCCTGCAATACTTGAACATCACGTGCAAAAATGTGTTTAAAAACTAATTTAAACGATTTTCCCTTGTTTACTTCGGTAAAATGTGTAAACATGTGACATAATATCGTAACCCGACTATAAAACAAGTAGGTATTATAGTTGTTGTAAACTATTTTGTTCACTATATGGCTTTCACAATGATAATAAATACCAGTGCGATACACATTGTATTATTAGAAATAAATTGTCATAGTAATATAAGTTATTGATAATTAATTAATAGTAAATTATTGGTTATTAATAGTAAATTATTTGTATTTGATAGACATGTCGGTAAAATTGTGTTTAATTATTTCAATAGCGACAATACAATACTTTGGTCCGACTTGAAAAGTGCTAGATTCCTGTAAAAAGTCAAAGGTTTTGTAGAAAAGCTACACATGTCTGGTTTTTAGTGACATTCCTTTTCCTCCGATGGTTTGCAAGCTTTTGAAGTAAAGTATGTGAACACGGATTAATCAGTTAATTTTCTACACACACGTTTTCATGTATGACTAGCCGGACGTTAAAAGGTGTACACGCCGTCTGACTAGGGTCGATACTGTCGTTTTATGTCTATCAAGGTACTCCTACCCTAACGAGATTCACACGAAATCGGATTTTTCGTCGTAACATTCGTATACGTATCCGAACCTAATCGGACGACGTCGTAAACATTCGGCGATGGACCACCGCCGAATGATTACGACATCGCTAGTATAACCCTTGACGTCGCGTGAACCTCATTAGGGGTGGACTACCCTATCTGAATGTTAAGGATCAACAAACGTTGTTGTTTAGCCCATATCAATGCCATTTACATGTAATTCAAGATCAATTAGGATGTGAAACACGTTTTTCTTCAGATTTTACGTCATTTCACTCCTTTTTCCAAATACAATTTTACTTGATATTAAGAACTACAAAAACACGAATTATTCATAATTAGTAATTACAACGTTTCATACATACACCCTTCAACAATATTAATTTTCAATTATCATTCAATTATTATCCAAATTCATTGATATGACAAATCAGCATATAAACTTAGAATTATTATAACGGGGTTTCGAACTCATAATTATGGTAAACGATGACAGCCGTAAAGGACAACGTATCGATGACGATTTTTTCAAAGATTGAATCTTTACGTTTAAATGTGAACCGTCACTCTAAACGGGATCTTCTCTAATGTCCATAGAATCAAATTTCGAAAAACAGATTAGACTTGAAAGTGGACGACAACCAGATGTTCTGATTGGAAAAGGAAGATAAAAGTAAGATAGGAAAAAAATAAAGACCCTGAAAATAACATTAGGGTGAAAAGATTAGATCCTAGTCTGTCTGTGCGGACTGCGCAGACTGACTAGGTTCCATACTTTTCACACACCCCAGAAGCCCCCTTCTAGGTTGATATTTCACACAAATGAACCAAAGAGAAATAAATTCTGGACCAGTTAGAAATAGTAGCGAGTTTTTAAAATCATTCGAGATGAGGATATCTGATTGTATTTGAATAAATAACGTTGTCATGTCAATAAGTTCGGATAATACCTTTAGTCCATACAAGTACTAATACATTGTTACTGTATATTGTTGTACAGTTTATTGCCTTTTGTTTCTTGTTTAATTCATGTGTTTTGTGCACGTTTAAACATCTGCATAATATTAGATAAGTTATTGTCATTATTTAAAATTGAAATGTAATGTTGATTATTGAAAACAGCTGATAAATTTTATACATAATGTGTATGTGTGTCTTTTTTCTGGCCAATTGGGGCTCTTTCATTTTCTTCATCCATTCCCGCACAATGACTCTTTTTGAGGTCTTATAAGATACATGATGTGGAAAGCATTGTGGAAAATGAAGAAATTGCTTCTGGCAAGCATTTTTTATTTGCTTCAATGTTTTCTACTTTGAAAGACCAAAATAATTATGTGATATTACATAACTATACTTTACATTCGCTTGACATTTTAGACTCCAAGACTCCGAGAAAATTACTGAAAATTTATTTAGAATATGCGAACATTAGCACAGAAAATAATGCGGCAAAACGAGAAAATGCTGATGAATCTACCGTGTTATGGGCGTGTACCCAACTAATCGTATGCATATGTCGTGTGCATATCATGCGTAAGGTGGTCTCCTATTTCAATCTTTTTTCTAGTACCAGAAATGCATAGAAGGAAGCTTAACTGCGCTGCAACATCACAATAATGTGTTAAAACTACATGAAGCTGTTGAATACGCTAGCCATAGCAGAAGAAGGAGAATTAAAATCGAGGAAAAGAAGAAGAAGGGGAAGGAGAAGAAGAAGAAGAAGAAGAAGAAGAAGAAGAACAACAACAACAACAACAACAACAAGAACAACAAGAAGAAGAGGAAAAAGAAGTAAAAGAAGGGGAAGAAGAGGTAGAAGAAGAATTTGTGTGTTGCCTGAGATTAATGGGCATCAATTAAGTATTTTATCCTTATGGCCAATTTATGGTTGCATTGAGAAATGAGAATCCGATGATGCTTCAAGAACTGTCTGTATATGCCTCTATAAACACATTTTATACTCCCTGCTGTTTACGCGCATCATATGTTACGCTGACGTTCCGCACAAGCTTCTCATACGTCGACGGTACGCTAGGACTGTTATTTTCCTAATTTTCTTGTGATCTATAATCGACATCATACATTGTAAAATTATGAACTTAATATATTTGCTAAATTTTAAAACATTCTTTCCTGATGCACCGGCTCTATATGCATTAGTGTGACTAAAACATACCATTGAAATACAACGTATGCGAAGCATACTGGGAATATAAGTAACGTACTTTAAGCGTATCTGTAACTGTGTTCAGCGTATAAGAAACGTATGATGGGCGTAAAATTCATACGCTGGCATACTTTGAAAGTTTAATTGAATATTCAAAAACAAATTTTTTTCTGCGGCGTACATCAGCCTACACTGACGTGTCCTGGTCTACGAGAATCCCGCGTACCCCTATTTTATTTCAGCGTATGTCAACGTTGATCGAAAAATGTCTACGTTCCTCACACGATTGCTCTTTCCACTATTGTGTGACTGCACCACTTTTTTACGATATCGCTGATTTTCAACAAAAAAACTCGTAACTGTAGCTTATAAAAGCTGCAGTTACGAGAGTTTTGTTGAAAAATGACGATATGCCATAATAAATATCACACCTGTGTATTACAGACTGTTGCAAGTAGTTGATACTAGCGAAGGTAAAAAACGCGTACAAAGTAACGAAGTATGTAATTTTCTATTTTTAGTCCTTGTAATTATCATTACATACATATCTTTGCAAAATCTATTAACAGACAGAAAGGAATGGGTATTTTCTGGATAATTTTCCCTACAGTACTGTTCTCTTACAAATTGACGTTCTGGCAAAATAATCGAGTGTCCCTACCTAGGCCAGAAAATACACAGGAAAGCGCATGAATAGTTAACTTTGTCGTTTTTTTTTCTGATTTCATTTGACATGCCGCAATGCTGAGTTTTATTATCGTCACATTCACACTCGAGTTTTTGCTAAAGATAGTTTAGTCACACTTTTTGATCCGTGTACTTTGATTCAACCCTTCCCAAACGGCAAAATTTAAGGGTGACCTAATTCAAAAAGTAATGGAAACAACACACGAGTCAAGATTAGGATCGAATTTGTGTACAGTATAGCATAGAAAATATTGAGGCAAAGGGTTCTTCTTTTGTCTCAATGTTTTCCGAGCCTATTCCATTAGGGACGTCAAAACCAGGTCTTGTTTAGGAAATGGTTAAGTATCGTTGTCGTATTTTAGTCCATTTAAAATTATATAAAATGTCAATGTTATGTCAAATGAAATCGGTAATAATACTTCTAAAATACTGATAGCGACTTAAAACATTTAACTCGATAAATATTCAGAAACGTCAGATGAATCAAACAGATCAGATCTTATAAACGCTGAGAGAAAATGAAAACATAATTGTTACAGTAGGGACATCAAAACAGAGGGTTGTTTGAGAACTATTTAAAATTTATGTTAACGGTTTGAAGGTGTCTCTGGCAGTGACAGTTAGATGAAGGAACAGTTGACGATCGTTATATTGGTACCTGATAAGTCGAAGGTCTGCTTTTTAAAGTCGAAGTGAAAATCTGGTCCCATCATCATTAATGGGTATTAAAAATGTTAAACATTTATTTTGAAATAAATATATAGCAATTGAAATATAGTAGAAAATGGATAGAAATTGCTGGTTTCGAGCAATTTCTTTCCTTTTCCTATTATATTTCAATTATATACGTACACGATGAGCAACAAAAACGGATAAAATTAGTATCATTTCAAATAGAAGCTGAACTAAAACGGATATTCGAAATCCGGATATCTCGCGGCAAAATGCCTTACCCTACGACTTGGACACAACGAGTTTCGTCTGTACATGCATTGTACTAGTTAGTAATAAAACTTTAATGGGTTGGGGTCTGGAAAGGGTTCCTTATGTCATTTGGGACCAACATGGATTCTAGAGTTGCCTGTACATATGCACAGTCTGATCAAGATCCCTGATATGCTGTTTTCTTCTATTTATAACTGTAAGACATTGTGTTAAGGCACCGACCGATCTGAAAACATGGTAGTTTCAAGCCAATCCAAGCCAAAAGCCTAGCCAAGCCACAGGACGCTAAATCTGTAAAGGTCAGGATCTGGAAAAAAGAGCGAATAAAGGCCTTTATTCGCTCTTTTTCCCAGATCCTGGCTCAAACAGATTTAGCGTCCTGTGGCAAAGTTTATAAAGGTCAAAATCTAGAGAATTTGTCAGATTCTACTCCACTTTCCAAAAGTGACCGGACGAAGTAAAAAATATATGCTTGGTTCAGGCATTTTTTTTTCCTCATAGGAAAGGTTACCAGGAAACAACAACAGCAACAATAGCAGCTGCTGCTGCAAAAAGTAGTTAAGTTAGAATACCTATAATGTGGCCATTTTGAAATTCATAAAACCTCGGATTTTTTTATGAGCAGTGTCGTTACATGTCCGAACATTTTCGGGCGCAGTCGTAAACATTCGGCGGTGGTAAGTTCCACCGCCGAATGTTTTCGATGTCGCCCGAATAATTTCGACGTCGGGCGAATCTGATTACGGGTGGACTACCTTAATTCCTCGAAAAAGGTAATGAAAAAGTCAGAGGACCGACCATATTTTTTTATTTGACCTCAGCAATGTGTGGGCTAGACACCCAGATAGAGTGGTTGAGTTTACGGTCTGACTATTTCTCAGAATTAATTCAAGAGATAATGAGCACTAATTATATCCCAGTAGGGCGCCGCTAGATCAAAGTAGAGATAAAGAAAAAAGAAAGTCGGTGTAAATGATTCCCCATTAAAACCACCACTAATGAGACAAAATTGAGGAGTAGGTGTAAGACTATCGTAAAGTATGTTTTAATTTCATAAGCATTTACAATTTTAATGCTCCTACATCTCGATCAGTATCCCTTGTGTAAGTGTGTGTATAACATACATACGAGTTGTGATCATCATACTCTAAGTCACACATGATACATATTGCCAAGGATTAAAACTGGTATTTTTTTTAATTAAGGCATTCTATTCATCATTAGATACCAAACGTGTATTGTCAATTACCGTTGCAATGGGTAAAGTCCGAAGTTTCAGGAATTGATTGGTATCTAATAATGGATGGAATATCTTCAATACTTGTATAAACTTAAAGCATTTCACAAGTCCATCATTGGAGGACCATGCGTATTTCCAGATAGATGGTCCTTTCAAGGTCAACTAAGTAACCGTTTACTGTATAATTCGATGCTTTAAACGAAAACCTCGCATCTGCAGCTTGTTTTATTTTATTTTGGGAACAGATAAAGTCAGACAGGTCACATCGTATGAATCTTGAGTGAGGAAGGACTTTGAACCATTAAGTCATTATAGGTCAAGATAAATGACCTGACAGAGCATCTCTAAAGATGCTCTACCAGGTCATTTATATTGACCTATACCACTTATGGTATACAACTTCGTGTATTAGTAAACACTAAGTTGTGTTACATTCGAATATTCTCGGATCTTATCGTTACTCAAGATCGGCTCGAACGTATTACAGTTGCCGGCATGGGCGGATCCTGCCCATATCACTCCGCAAGCATAACAAAGGTAGTCTGGTCTATAACAACGGAAGCAGACCAAACAACTATTTAAATCTACGCCAGAAAAATATTTGAAACAAATAGCGTTCAAAAGTCGATTGTATCCTCATAAATGTGACAAAATTTTACCAGATAAAAAAATGATGTGATTCACAGATTATTGACAGTATATTTCACTTGAATCATAACGTAAGCTTAAGGATCGATTTGTTTTGATGATGTCATTTACGCGCGTCTAGTTTCACGTTCAATATGGCGGTCACTGTATTACGCTCGAGATCATGTTGCAACCACGTTCCAAACGGCAAAAGGTTGCAAACAGTCTCGAGGGTCGCGATTGAGTTGTGTTAAGGGCGGTACTCAGACTAAGTACGCGCATGCGCTTAAAGAGTCTTCCGGATTTCAATTGGTACGATAAAAACGAAGCATTAAAGGAACCATACTGCTGTTTTGAAAGACGGGCGTGTAATCTTTTATGATAAATGTTTCATGAAATGTTCAAAGATAATCTCCTATAATCTAGGTAATCTGTCACACATCATCAACATTTTATTGTTTCCTGTCATATGTTAACTCAGTCTTCCGGGATTGATGTATCTATTTCCCTCACTATTCTGTTCGTTTCATATTTTCTATAACTCATATTCTTTAAAGTAAAATGATTTGGAAATACAATTGGAAAAAGAGAATGCCATGATGTTTTATTTTCTCGCAGCATTGGAGGCATATAGTTTTGACACGGTGGATAATCACGCAATAAACATTTTCAGAAAATCTTCAATAATTTTGTATATATTTGACCGATTTTAATTCGGTTTAAAGTAGAGAATGTGAACAGGCTTCACGCAATAGATGGACCTAGTAGATTTTTAAAAAAACAACTGATAAAAAAGTTATTGAAGATCATCCAAAATTTTGGTTGATCTTCAATAACTTGTTTATAATTTGATTTTTCAAAAATTCACCACGTCCAGGTTATTCCTGGCAATATTCCGCATTCTCTGCTCCAAACCGAATTCAAATTGGCCAAGAATTAATGAAATTATTGAAGATTTTCTGAAATTTCACGGTCACGTGATTATCCATCGTGTTTGACATGATTATCTGTTAGTCCACTTCGCGTTGTAACATTGATGCTATTGGTCCATGATTCTGGTCCTCAGAATATTTTCTTTTCAAGTTTTGTTTTAACAAGCATTTTCTTATATAGAATTGAAATTCAAGACCCCATTAGACTAACCAACTTTTCGCATTTTCTGGGTTAATGGGTCCATCTGCTTGGATAAGACGTTTGTCTTGGCAAATCACATTGATTTTTGTGTAATTCTAAAGGAAAATTTGTAATAAGAATGGTTTGTGAATATAACCCATGATCTTTTTGAAAGGGCGGGGCGGGAAATTGATGGACAGATGGACGAAATGTTGAATATCGTCGCTTTTTAACGAAAACCTCGTATCTGCAGCTTGTTTTAAGCTGCAGTTACGAGGTTTTTGTTGAAAAGCAGCGATATAGGACAAGATAGTTTCGAGAGCAAGCAGACTTGCTAATTGCCCCAGTGCCCGAGTTTTCGTGTCGACTCAATGCCAAGAAGGTTATAACATGTGACAAGTAGGTTGTGTAATATACTGCTAAGTAAAAGCCAAAGTTTTACTTTATCTATCCATTTCCGAATCATGGCATTTTTGTCGCCCCACAAGATGAATGCATCTACTTGAAATTTACACCTGCAATGTCTTTGAATTCAGACAAATCTTTAAAAAAAAGTCCGACTTGTAATGTGTTGAAATATCTGTTAAAACTAGAGAATCATATTGCCAACGATCGCAAGACTCAGTGCAATTATGATAAGATTATCGGACGGCCGACATTGACGGGAATTACAGTGCTACGTGAATATTTATCGTACGACCGTCTTACGATAGATTTCGATCCTACGATCGCTGATATTTTAGCCAGAGGACTTGTTTAGTGTTAGTAAACCCTTTTCCTCAGAATTGTTTAGTTTTGCCTCAACATTTTCCAAGCCTTCTGTTTGGCAAGTTCTTGTTTGGGAAAGGGTTAAGCGACCACCGTTCAGGCTGTCTGTCGACAGATCTTGTGGAAAACTTCCGAGTTAAATAACTCGAAAATAGCACCTCTCATTTGAACCACATATGTTTTATTAATTATAGACCGACACTTGACTCATAGACACAAGTTTTCCTTAACCCTCGAACCAGCTTATATTTGAAAACTGATGCCACTATTTTCCAGAATCATAACCGTTTCACAAATATATATATTTTTTTTCTAATTTAAAAAAAAATGAGAGAAATATTGATAGACAAAAGAATGCACTTAATCGAAACGATAAAAATACGGGTTAACGGTCAAAGCCAAGGATTGTTTCACAATGGGTTAAGTCTTCTTGAAGCGGTTTGATGCATTGGGGGTGTCAGGCCACTCACATTTGCTCCTATATAATTTGATGTAAATTCCATTTTAAAGACTCTAAAAGTTTTTTTTATTAATCCAAAATTGAGATAACGGAAATGCTTGCATCATGCATTCCTCCGCGAGTGTCAAAAATAGTCAAGAAACAAGGGTGGATTCTGGCTAAACAGTGAGAAAACATGTCATTCGACAGCATCCAATGAGTAAATGCCTCAAACTCATTCAGACAGCGACCAATGCATAGTCAAAAATAAAGGATATAAAGGTTTATAAGAACCAATTCATTTTCCCTTGACGGCCAGTATAGCATATTTGCTTATAGCTCGGCCCATGAGTTTGCAGTAATGATCCGACCTACCTTAAATTCTAGAACATCCATTCATACATCCGAAAAAATGAATTTTAGTATGGCATAAATCCTTTTCTCTATCACCTTTCACCCTATTTCTGAGGCCACCCTAACTCCGGAGCTAGTCTCAGAAGTATTTCAGAGTATATTACCAATCTTTTAAAATGGTCCAGAAATTGCTAAAATGATTCAAAGTCATTGGTTTTTTTTTTTTTTTGTTTTTTTTTTTTTTTTGTTTTGTTTTTCTTTTTTTTTTTTTTTTTTTTTTTTTTTTTTTGCTCTTAACTTGAAAATAGAATATAACCAGTCACAAATGAATAAATCATATTCAATTCCAGTAAAAAAAATATCCAATCACATGTCACCTTGATCGCGATTATTCATCCGGATCTTCCATATACATTTGTGACAAATTGGGGCAAACACATTTACTTCCCTTAGACCTAAAGAAAAACTATGTTATATTTAGTATCCTACGACCCGGAAGCTCTGACTGACCTGTCACCTTGTAAAACTATAGGCCTTAATGTAAAAAATGCGTGTGCATTTAGGTTGAGCAATCGGATATTCAGCCACAACAGATTATAAAGAATCGAAAATTCAATAGAAAATTGATGCATAGTTGTACCTGAAACAGGCTTACTACTTTCCTAAACTAGCCCTTTCCAAACTATGGAAAAATATTGAGACGGTATGGTTGCCTCAATATTTTTATACGCACTTAAGAACGCAAGAAAATGTAGCATGAAAAGGTCCATTGAATCAGTACATTCATTTTCCTTATTTGGGGAAAAGGTATTTATCTTTTCCCCGCCTTCGTATTCCTGCCTTTGTGATGTTTTTGTGCAGTTTTACAATGATTGGTCTCAAGGGTAATAATGCGCGTGCATATCAGTTGAACAATCGCATAATTATGCAATCGGAGCTCATTATTAAACATCGACAGTTTATTTGAAAATTAACGCCTACGTACGAGAGGCTTGAAGCTACATCAACCCTTTCAGGAAAAGCAAAAACGAAAAGTTTTGTGTAGTTTGCCTCAATACGTATAAAAACGTAGCATAAAAGGGTCTATTAGATCAGTCCATTCTTTTTTCTCATTTTGGGAAAAGGTAATTTAATCTCCCCCCCCCCCCGCCTTCGTATTCCTGCATTCGTGTCGTTTTTGTGCAGTTTTACATTAATATTTCTCAAGGGCAATAATGCGCGTGCATATCAGTTTAACAATCGCATATGCAATCGGAGCTCATTATTAAACATCGACAGTTTATTTGAAAATTGACGCCTGCTTGTGACAGGCTTGAAGCTACATTAACGCTTTCCCAAACAAGACCTGGTTTTGGCGTCTGTAATAGAAGAGGCTTTGGAAAACATTGAAACAAAGGAAAAAACTGCTGATAACCACCAGTTTCTCCTTTTGTCTCAATATTTTCTGTGCCATATTTTACATAAATTCTATCTTTAATAACATCCATTTTGTCATTTGTGGCAGTTTTTTAAGTAAATCACCCCAAAATTTTGCCGTTTGGGAAAGGGTTAACTCTCTAAAACACTATAATTCTAGGGTGGTTTGACTTGAAGTCTACTCTAGACAGCATCTTTGAAATTAATAAGAATGGACTATGTGTTTTCATAGCTCGAAAAGTATTGCGATAAAAGGAGAAAATGCTAATCATCACAATTTTCCTCTATCGCCTCAATATTTTCTCAATCATTTCATAATCAACGTCAAAAAGGCTTTGTTTGTGAAGAAATTAACAGGCATACAATATCCTCTCATACAAACCCTGCATGCGTTCAAACCAATTGACCAATTTGCTTATTATATACTCGGCCAAACGGCTAACGCATCACTCAGATCCTTGTTAATATCTTTTTAACGAATCTACAGAATACATTCAAAATTTGCTCATGCAGACTACCTCTTTTTTGTAAGAAGTTTTTGTGAAATTTTATAGTAAATGACACAGTATGTTCTGAAACATTGTACTTTTAATAAGGATACCCTTTATTCTAAAATTCATAAAGTTTGAAAGATTAAAATGAGAAATTCACGGATAACTTTCAAACCTATTGTATTGGCTAAAATAGTTCCTGTGTAGAGAAGTTACCCTTCCTTAAACGCCTGCTTTTACACTTTTGCGGGCGCGTACTTTATTGCCTTAGAGGTAATGTTACACATCACTAGTGTCGTTGGTGTCAGTGTTGGCATCGACGGCGACGTCGGTTACGTAGACAAAAAACTTATATGTCTATATCTTATTAACTGTATGAGATGCAGACTTGGTATTTCACACATAGACATGTCCCACCAAGGCCTTTCACTGCAGATAATAGAGTTTGACCTTGTGACCTTGACCTTGAAAGATTGACATTTTCTTTTAAAAAGGCGCGTCTATGCCAACAGCGTTGTCCTCGAACAGCCCATGTTACGTTAGATAAGGATTCAATTTGTTCAGACTTCAATCAAAAAATCAACCAGCTTTCAAAATCAATTCAAATAACGATGGTTGAAAAAGATAACAAGTAGCACGAGCCGAAAAAAACAGTTATGGTCAGTTACAACACGTTTTGTAATAAACCTGCAAAATGTAATAAGTATTACAAAACGCGGTGCGATGGCATGAAATGTAATAAAATTATGTACAACACGTTATGTAATAAAGTCGCGATATGCAATAACTTTTTTTCGCCGACCCAAATTCTGTTCAAAATTGATGCCGTTGCTTGAGTGGGAATGTTGTAGGCAAGAGAAGGTCGATTTCTGCATCGTTTTTAGGTAAATATTTACAACATTCCCACTCAATCAACGGCATCAATTTTTGAACGAAAATATGGTCGCCCAAAAAAGTTATTACATATTGCGACTTTATTACATAACGCGTTGTACATAATTTTATTACATTTCATGTCACCGCAACGCGTTTTGTAATACATTTTGCAGGTTTATTACAAAACGCGTTGTAACAATGGTCCCCAATTCGTATGACACGGTCACATAAGAGAGAAAACTTAGAAATAGTTTTGTGGATAAGTTCAGAAACTTATAAGATAAACATATGCCAAATTCTTAATCTAAATCTTTGACAAAAAGGAAGTTATGCAATCTTAAAAAGTGATGCGTTAGAACTTTTGCTAAGTATATATATATAGAGAGAGAGATTAACTAACTGGAGAAATGTGATATGAAAATTATTTCACGAGAATGGGGTGTGATGCGGTTGAAAAGAAACGAGTCCGATAGGTTCAAGTAATTTGAATATAGGCCTATCACGGAACAAATTTCGTCGTGTTCGTGTGTCCATTTTCCCTTCAAGACAACACTCCAGCGCTGGATAGATCTTCGCTTCCATGATCAAAAATGTAGAATAAGGGCGAAAACAAAGAATATAGGTTAGTTTTTTTTAGATGTTTTTCTTTTTTGCAGGTAGATCTTATTTGACATACGTTTCCGATGTTCTGCATGCATGGAATCTGTAAAGGATAATGAATTAATGGATAAAAAAGAATAAAACAGCTAAAACGAGTTAAGTTGCACAATTACGAACGAAAAATGTCCCACTATAGTTTCGGTCTTAGATTTTTCTCATTGACATATTTCGGTTTTACTATCAATTAACTACTTGAATTTAATAAAGATTTTAAAACATGACCCAAGTGCTTCTAATTATGCAACATTTAATGAATAAAATATTTTATGGAACGTAAAATGACGTAACGTAATTCACAGACACGTAATTCACAATTTGGAACATACAATAAAATTCCACAGGTAATAATTCTGAAGAGAAATTTTCTTTTTGGTTTATGTAATCTACACATGTGTAGGTACATGCCCAACTATGTATTTAACTTAAGCGTTGATTGTGTGAAATTTTAAAGAGCATTAACGTAATTCACATTTAATGCTCCTTGAGCGGGGTAGCTTCCTTCATGGCAAAGTGTGACTTACTACAATCTACTGCTACCTTCAAGAGTAATACAATGTGTTTGTACATGCTGTTGACTATTTATAAATGATATTTAATATCATGTATTCAAAACATGGTTTCGTTTTAGGATGTGTGTAAAACTATATAACGTAATTCACACCAGACCATGGGACATATGCATAATTGTTCGCAAAAAATGCATTCATCTTAAATTTCTTTATTTCACCACTAAAAACAATTTGGAAAAGCTACTGGTTGGGATACTAGGTATACTGTATATGTATTATATGTGTACTCTCCGTACAAAAGCGATGAACTGGACCACCCCCGAGGTGGGACAGCTGTTTTTTACCCATTTTCCGACTTAAAGAGACATTATTCTCACATATTTCATCAGATATATGGGGGTTTGTTATCATTTCTATTTGACCACCCCTATGACATTATGTTAAAGACGATATATCAATATAATTGTACAAACATAGCTTCTTAGGTCCATGGGACAGGTATTTCTCGTAATTGTGCAACCTAACTCGTTTTAGCTGAAAAAAGTAGTTCGGACTGGTGTGAAATATTTCACTGCAGTGAAAATATCAAAATTTATTTCACTGTGAAATTACAAGATTTCACTGCTAGGAATGTAATAAATCAAGCTAATATATGAACTTCAAGATACATGTTTATGTATGAATCGGGATTTTGAAAATGAGCCCATATATAGCATTCATCATAAGACTTACATAAAACGTGTTCGTTCAGTAGACCTACTTGAGTGCCGTCTGATCAGGATCTATTCTACTGTCTTATGTTTAATACCCGTACGTGTAATGAAGAGCATAAATCTAACAACATGGATCTTGATCAGAGAGATTTTTTTCAAGTTCAAGTGTATAATACAACAAATTAAAATTGGCAGACCGAAATCGTGTAACTGTATTTAATCCCCCTCCCCCCTCCCATAGAATTCCAAAGCTGTTGCAGAAGATGAATCAATGCATGTCGATAAAGATGATAATTGTTTACAAGGAAACATAGAAAACATTGAAACAAAAGAAGAAAATTCTGATGATCAGCATTTTCTTCTTGTGCATCAATGTTTTCTTTCCCAAGCATTTTCTACTAGGGACGCCAAACAATGTCTTGTCTGGGAAAGTGTTTAAGTCGTAGCCTTCATTGTGGTTGCGACATTACGATTTGCCTTCATAGAGTTTAGCCCGTTACCAGACAGAAATTTTTAGAATCATCCAAATTCAAAGATGATACAGACGACAATTTCAAGTAATTGGGATTTTATGTGTGTGTGTGTGTGTGGTTTTTTTTTTTTTTTTTTTTTTTTTTTTTTGTTTTTTGTCTTTTTCGGTAGAAAACAATGTGGGAAAGTGCCTGTCATAAGCAATTTCTTCATTTTCCATAATATTTCCCAATGTCTTTTTCTTCGAAAATGAGACAATGTGTGTTACTGGAACTTGAAAACATTTTAATGACAAATGATTTTATATGCAACTCAAACTGCATTCAATTATCAAACACACGCTAGAAATTATTATGAAACCCTAATGGTCACCAGGGTATTAATGCGCGTGAATTTAACCTATTAAGGTTTACAGACCCTCAAAACAGCACTTTATAGCCATACGAAATGCATCAAATTACACAAACTTGTAAATACACTTCACATAAGTTGATTCACCGTGCCGGATTTCAAGATTATGCTTCAAGAAGAAAACAATTTTAAAATATTTTTTACTCTATATTCATATGCAAGGGAGGTAATTTTGAACATTTTTGTCTAATATTTACGTAAGTATTCTAAACCGTGCAAAATACTAAATGTTTGTATTTGGAATGGAAATATCACTCTAGGAATTATTTGCTCTTTTCAAATTTCGCCTCTGGCTCTTTGCTGCTTTTGAGGGTTTGGAGACCTTAACAAGCGAGACCCGCTTTTCGTGTCTTTGAGAAAAAATTGTCTAAGAAAATATATTGAGCAAAGAGAAGAAAATGCTGTAAATGCTGATAATCAGTATTCAATGTGTATAATGAAAATTTTGGGCTTTTGTATCAATATTTTCATCGTATATTCTATTCTTATCAACATCCTTTTGTCATCTGTGCACATCATCTTTTAAATTAGGGCAATTAGATTTTTCCGTTCGTTTAAAGGTTTAATCTGAAAACGAAACACCAACATTGATTCAATAAAATTCACTTAAAACACTTTTTGGGCGTCTTGTGGACGTGTAGCTGTATATGACCGGCTTAATTGGGAAAGCAAAATAGTCTAACCTTCATTAAATTAGTGACTTTAAATCATTTAGGCTTAATTGATCTAGTAGACATTAGATCATATATCAACCTATCTGACATTAAAGCAGTACGAACCAAGTCGGGATATAGGAAAGGGTCCGTGAGAGCATCCAATGCCAATATGTTTCCTGACCAGGCTGTGCTTAAGTGCCTAATCAAGTCCCCTGTTTTATGGAAGAACTTACGAACAGTATTGCGTATTCTCAAGAACTTAATTACACACCAACCAAATAGATTGGTCCTAATAGGTTCGCGGCATATTTCTCGATCAATCTGATGCTATGTAATATATTGTTGCCTTGTACTAGTCTACGTAGGATTTGACACATTACTTATCCATTTGGATGATATTTCCAAGCATATCACAGGCGCTGACGTATTGAAAAAGTTTGACGCATCTACTTTTCCACAAGACAATTATTAAAAAAGTCGTTTTTACAAGCCATATAGCGTTACACAATTTACACAAAAAATGTTCGAAAATGGGATGAAGTATCCATGATGATCTGTACAGATTGCAAAAAATTGTAGTCTTCTTTGTAACTAAAATGTGTTTAAGTTTTTAGGGACATCAAAATTCTTGATTGTAAGACAGGGTCCGCGTTGTATGCAGAAATACAGAAGATTTAGACTGCAGAGTGGCCGATTAACATTAGGTTACATGTAAATATAAATTATTGATATGACAAGAATAATAGTTCGTCTAAAATTAGATACCTTCGTTCTACCTCTTCGCCGCGGCCATAGCGCAGTTGGTTGCGCCTCTGCCTCTCTTTCGAGAGATTCTAGGTTCAAAACGCCGCCGTGGTAGGCCTAAATATCATTTCTGACTAAAAATGTCACCCCCGATGGTTTGATATCGTTTACCTATGTGGGCGAGCAGCTGGATGCTCGGTAGGGGTGTTGTGGTAGTACTGGTGTGAGAAACAACAAGAACCCATGGTTAAGTTCTCCAGTCGCGCGATATTACCACAGCAGTTGAAAAGGACATAACACCCCAATTAACCAATCGATCTACTTCTTACAGTTATCCTCTATAGTTAAACTACACTCAGCAAAACTTCTAAACGGCCACTTTTATTTTTTGAATAAATAAATTATATCAATTCACTTGTATTGTGTGTTTGCTTTTTTTATCTAACGAAGTCACATTCTATCTGTTCGAATAAGGAACGGTAGTGCCACGTCAAAAAAGAAGCATGTTACGTCATTTTGATCGAAACGTTAAAATTGCACGTGTGTATTTTGAATTACGTGATAGATATCGATTCTGTTTTGATTATTTATCCATATGGATAGCCCAGTCAGAAAAACATTTAATACGACAAAGAATATTATCAAAACGCGAGAAATGACCATCAGAATGTTTGATCTTTGGGCTCCAGTCAGAAAGGTCAATTTGATAATTTCCTTTTCTAACTAAATCAAAATGCAGTCATTCGATTTCTGTAGTTTCTGGGGTAAACATATCGTTTTTATTGTTTGGCGATGGATCGAATCTGATATTTGCGGCTTTTTCACAAATAAGCAAATTCAGGGTGAGTGCAAGCGTACCGGAAGTGTTCATAAAACACGACGATGGCCACACTTAAGGACTACTATTCGTCAACAAGATGGACAGCTTTATTTAAGCAATTTTTAGAAATAATTTCATGCATGTAAAAATAACGACAGACGATTTTTTTGTAATCTTAGCCACCCAGTCCACTACAAACGGCTATGAGGCGCTTTAATTAAAGCGATCCTAGGCCGCATCGTCAACGAAATGTCAAAGCCTTAGCACGGTGAAACATATTTTGAAGCCTTAACTGTACTAAACATCCCCTATGTTATCGGAAAATGGGTTTGACACAAAATACGTTTCGTGATTAATCAAGAATCACGTCTTGGACTTATTAAACAGAAGGATTCGAGCAATGCCAAAGTAAATGATTTAGAAGACCTGACTCGGCAAACCTGGTATTTCCACACTCTACCATACCCTACAGTATCTTCAAGATTGCATATTATCCACGAGAATAGGATTCTTAGCCATGATAAATGCACACAGAGATCATATGGGATATAAAGTTGTGATGTGCGAATTTTTTATTTATGGGGTAGTGCACTTCTTAACGTCACCATTTAGTTATTTTCGAACTCAGCTTCGTGAAACTTGGTCATATTTTTCACAAATGAATGTATTTAACACAAAACTAAAGCAACATGAGTTTTCATCAAAGATGTTGATTTTTAAGTGAATGAATTGGGTGGCCGTTTAGAAGTTCGGGTGAGTGTAGAATTTGCCTGGACCAAAGTGCACACGCACTTACGCTGCATGTACGAATACTTCTTACATTCGTTATCTCAACATAGGACAGGTCGAATTTCTGGTCAAAAGAAAATATGGTCCCGTAATCATGAAAAATGTTCAACAGAAATTTTTTGAAATGAATATAGCCATTGTAATATAGAATGACAATAAGTGAAATTTGTTCGAAAGAGAAATTGCTCGTTCCGAACAATTTCTTTTCTTTTCGTCGTATTTTTTAATTATAAACGAACATGATGACAAAAAGGAAGAATTTCATTTCAATCGAAACTAAACAAAAAGCGGACGAGTCGAACTCAGGATATCGCGAGGTAAAATGACGTCCCCTACAACTTTGACACATCAAGTTTCAACTGTACTTTAAAGAGAGACTCTAACTCATTGACTGAATGCGAAGAGTAAAATAATAACTATTAAGGTAGAATACCCGTAATATCGTCATTTTGATATTCATATTTTAACATCGGCGTTTTTTGAACGGCGTCGTTACGTATCCGAACCTCTTCTGGCGCGGTAGTAAACATTTGGTGGTGGAGAGTTCATCCGCCGAATGTTTTCGATCGCGCCCGAATAATTCCGACGTCATGCGAATCTCATTAGGGTTGGACTACCTTAAATATGTAACCCGTCTTGACGAAAGCGACATTCTGATAAGTCGACAAAACCAAATTCCGAGAATCAGATCAGTGTAAGCAGGCATCAACCAGAGGCACGTTCTTTAGAGCGAGATTTTTTAAAGTTTTCTTAAGATGTTTTTGATATAGCGTCTTTGAGACCGATATTATAAGCGAGGTGTTCCAAATGTTCCATACTTCATACAAATGAAGTATGAAGTATGGAGCATTCGGAACTCCGCGGTTTATGCATCATAGAGCATTCGGAACAACTCGGTCAATTCTATCCCATATAGATTCTACTGAATATACCGAGGGGTTCCGAAAGAAGTATAATTATAGCAATGACGGCTCCCAGTGATCGTCTTGAAAATCTTGCTCAAAACAGCGCTTTATCCTAAAATATCTTAAGAAATCTCAAGATATCTCAATAAATCTCGCTCTAAAGAACGCGCCTCGGATGTTGCATTTTGAAAATGATCTAGATTGAGAAAATTAGGCCTACCATCAAGTGAAAAGTTTCGAACCTAAACGGTCATAGCGTTCTGCACAGACAGCTCTATAGTCGAGACTCTTTACACTTTTCAGAGTGACCCTATTAGTGAGAAGGGTCACATCTATCCCAGAAAATATACATCCATGTCATATAACCGACGTTTTCCCATTAAACATTCAATACCCGTCTATAAGAATAAAGTAATCATGCTTTAACCCTTTCTACAAATTGCAAAATTTTAGACTTCTCCAATTTGAAATTTGTTGCAGAAGACAAAATGTGTGATAATGAAAAATTATTATTTAATGAAAATGGTGTTCAAAGTAGCACAGAAAATTTCAAGCCAGATAAAACAAAATGTCTAATTATCAACATTTCTTTATTTTGTCTCATTTTTTTCGATGCTTTTAATATTATGGTATCAAAAACACAGATTGTATGAGAAAGGGTTAAGTTTCCTCTAATCTTCTATGCTATATGCATAGCGCGGAGTCAATCATGAAATATTCATAAAACTTCTGCAATCAATCTATATATTATACGGCGGGGAATCGCATGACACAACAATAACAACAATTGCATGTAAACAATCTTCTATAATTCAGTCATAGCTGCTGGGACACAAAATTCGTCAAGAAAGAACGAAATGATAATAAATGTCATTTCCCAACTTCATATAAACTGATTAAATGACAGAGTAGTGTGTCATGGCGGTGTGTGCATCCGTCCATATTTTTTTCTTTAAGAATCTTCTTCTCAAAAACTATTGGATGGATTTCAATCAAACTTCACAGGATTGATCATTGGGTGACCCTCTCTCAGATTTTTTCAAAGAATTCTGATTTAAGAAGACAGTCCGGAGTTATCTGTCCTTGAATGTACTCTAGCAACTGCAAATATTGACCAATCAGGAAATTACTTTGATAGAATGTTGGTGACTGTAAGATCTTGCCTTGGTAAGATCTTCAGCTTGATCTGAATTTTATATCATGAGTTTCGTGCCATTAAAATTGACAAAACTGCTCTTTTCGGCTTTATTTTGACCTTGTTTTTACTCTAGCAATTACAAATATTGACCTATAAAGACAAAACTCGGGAAGAATGGTGGTGACTATAAGATCTTGCCAGAGACTTATTTTCAGTGTGATCTGAATTTTACATAATGTGTCCTTGAAATTGACAAAATTGCTATTTTCGGCTCTATTTTGACTTTGTTTTCACTCTAACAACTACAAATATAGACCAATCAAGACAAAACTTGAACAGAATTTTACTGACTATGATATCTTACATGCTTGTAATTTTTTAGCTTGATCTGAATCTTAAATCCAGAGTTATGTGCCCTTGCATTTGACAAAATAGCTGTTTTTCACTTTGTTTTCACCTTCTTTACATCCACAAATAATTATCGATCATGTCAAATCTTCGATAATATGTTTGTGAAGTTAAGATCTTGCTATACTCGTAGTGTCATCATAAGCTTGATAGAAATATATGTGTCTTTATTTTCACTCTCGCCTGGGTTATCTAACATGGGTCCCTTTAAATCAAGACTCCGTTAAATCAATGTTGTAAAAGCAGTCAGCCATTTGCTTGTTTGCTCAGCCTGTACTTTTTAAATAGCATTCAACATGATAAACAATTTAGGCCTGTGAAGCGCTTCCAGACCGCCAGTGCTGTCTAGTTTTATTTTCTAAAACTGCTCAATATAATCACGGTGGAGATTGTGCTTCCTGGGATGGATACATGTAACAACTACGGCAAAATAAGCTCCGCTTCAGTGAAGAATTCAGGGTGGATAACCAACGTGATTTTTTAGACGTTCACATCGAAAATCGTCTGCTTCACAATGTAATTTTGATTTTGCCCAGATTATACTGTATGGATTTTGACGAGATAAAATGCACCGTACGCACCTTTTAGAATGCTATTCCCGATTCAAACTTATTCCGCCCCAAAGCCCATGTTTCTTCAATAATTCAAGAAAAAAGGTTTTCGAAGAAACCATTGGATTCGGTGAAGAGTGAGCTAGAATGGGGAATAGTCCTTTCAATGGCGATTACGGTGCATTTAATCTCGTCAAATTCATAGAGTATAAGTTGAGAAATTAAAGTAAACAAGATAACTTTGGAGCGAACGATTTTTCGGTGTGAACGCTTCCAAAAAGTCACGTGGGTTATCCATCGTTGAATTTGTTCAATTAGTTTCTTTATTCTGTGTCAAAGGATGGGTTGCAATAAGGGGACAAAAAATAGATTTTCTTTAAATTTCGTGGATTAATAGGGTTACATAATATCTTTAATTTGTATGTGTAAAAAATCTGGTTTTGGCTTATTTTTCGAGATATGGGTTAATAAAGTGGGTGGGGTAAGATGGACTGAAACACAGTAGGGGTCATTCCAAGTTGCTTATCTTTCTTATTTTTATCCCAAGATGCGTGAAAATTTGTATGCGTGTCTTGTGATATATGCATTAAACGTTTATTGGCTTATATTTGATATTCCATGTATATCTTTTCCGTAATATCCATTCTTCTTTCTTTCGAAGAATTTCGCTATTTTTTAACGACCAACTTTACCAAACTATCTCCACACGTTTTATTTGAAACCCGATTTCTATGAAACATTACGGATGTGTTGTCCAGATACTAATACAACTTTGTGTGAAATTTGAAAGAAAAGCGTAGGTCCGTTTTTGAGATATTTGACCTTGACCTTCAAAATGACTTCAAAACTCGGAAAATGCCAAAATGTGATATCTAAAGCGCCAATTTTATTCATAAGGATTGGAAGCATGGTTTCTTTTTATTGTTCCTAATAAGTTTCGTAGAAATATCTATTTTTTTGTGTCGTACAACCCATTCGGAAGAATGGGAAAGAAAAGAAATTCTTTTTACGTCTCAGTTTTCTTATCAAACTAAATATTGCACATGAAACATGTCCACGCGGAAACCGCTGTGATTAATATGACTACCACAGGTGAGTGAAATTAAATATTAGCATTATGTTAAGATTGCTAGAACTAACAAAGCTTTATATGTAACTTGAATTGTCTAAGAGTTTATATTCACTCATATCATGATGGACAAGAATAATCAATTTGCTAGGAGAAAACTAATCATTTTCAGATTGTATTTCTTATATGGTTATAATGAAGACGAATTGTGAATGTTTTTACTACATGACCAAATGTGCTTACAATTATTTAACTTAAGCTAAATATTTATATAACATTATATAATATCAACAAAAAGAAAATAATGTTAAATGTATAGACAGGCCTTAAACAAATATCTGTCTAACAATGATTTCATTAGATGAAATAACCGGGTAACTCTGTGAGGTGACCAAGTTTATTATATTTCAAGAGTATATTAATTTTAACGGTAAAATCATACAATAAAAACCCAATCATATGTGAAATGCATTCTTTTATGAATGGGCTGTCACATGCCATTCAACCCTAACCATTTTCCCAACAATGCGTAGTTTTAACGGACATTCCCGAATTTGATGTTATTTTGAAGGTCAAGGTCAAATATCTCAACAACTAGCCAATGCTTTTCTTTCAAATTTCACACAAAGTTATATTAATATCTGGATAATACATCTGTAAGGCTTCATAAAAATCGTGTTTCAAATAAAACGTGTGGAGATAGTTTGGTAAAGTTGGTCGTTAAAAAATAGCGAAATTTTGCGAAAGAAAGAAGAATGGATATTACGGAAAAGATATACATGGAATATCAAATGTAAGCCCATAAATGTTTAACGCATATATCACAAGACATGCATACAAATTTTCACGCATCTGAGGCTAAAAATAATAAAGATAAGCGACTTAGAATGACCCCTACTGTGTTTCAGTCCATCTTACCCCACCCACTTTATTTACCCATATCTCAAAAAATAAGCCGAAACCAGATTTTTTACACATACAAATTAAAGATATTATGTAACCCTATCAATTCACGAAATTTAAAGAAAATCTATTTTTTGACCCCTTATTGCAACCCATCCTTTGAAAAGCGATTTGTTACTTGTATCCCGCCTAGCTGAACACTTTTTTAGAGAGCATGGCTCTCTTATTTTATCATGCTTTAATGTACTTTAGATGTACTTTACAAACCGCACAACAAAAATAGTTCCTCCCAAACAAGACAAAAAGATCTAAATAACAAATAGAATAGTCTACGTGTCAAATGTGTCATAATATGAAATATAGATGGCATGTATGATCTAAGCAAAAAATCAAGTATTAAACAAGTCTTAGATAAAAAAGAGATCTGAGTAGGAATTTGCCATTCACAATTGGGTCATACAGGTCATGCGGTCAAGTCATGTAGCCTAAATTTTGGACAGTGCAAATGGTCCAAAAATAGAATCACATTCCGCAGACAGAAATTCTACTAGTGGGTGTCTATCTGAGTGTATTTATTGTAAAGCTTGTGCTGTTTGGTGATAGTATGTTATGTCATGGATAAAGGGGGCATTAGAGTAAATTTCCTATTAACTCATCTTCTCACACATTTATGAATGAATTGATTTGAACTTATCCTTTCCCAAACAAAACTTTGTTTTAATGTATCTATAAGAGCAAGCTTTGGAAAATATTGAGGTAAAAGAAGAAAATGGTGATATGTTTGGTGATACAATATTGCATCACAGAAAAAGAGGCTTCACTTTATTGTCAATACATTTTAACACATTCCTCCATTTATGGTTGAATTTGTAAGAAACTATGATGGACAGTTCCTCATTATGCAGCCTTTTGAATGAAGTCATGTTTTGGTGACGTTTTGGTGGACTTTCTTTCAACCCATTACCACACAGTGACTCTTTTTGACACCCACAGGAAAATAGCCTCAGAAAATAATGTGGAAAATGAAGAAACTGCTTATGACAAGCAAATTCTTCATTTCCCACAATGTTTTCTATATAGAAAGACAGAAACATGTAAAATTTCATTCAGTTAAAATTGTCGTCTGCAACATCTTTGGATTCGGGACAGTCTAAAATTTTGCCGTTGGATTAAAATGTTTTGTTAATACAGCTCCACCTATATTCATGGATTGTTTTGCATGAATTATGTTACCATGCAATATTGTCACAAGATTTCATGTTGTGTCAAACATGCTCTCTAACAGTACTTTCATTTTAAGATATTAGGGCCTATGTAGATCTATGACGTTGATCTATTTGTGGAATGTTTTTACATTTTCCAAAAATTGATCCCGACCGACCTGGAAAACGACCAAATTTGAAATTCAGATAGTTTTTCTGGTCGGTTGGGATCAATTTTTGAGTGCTTCTAGTGAACGAAATTTGTGTTGGGCCTATTTGAAAGAACAAATTTTGAAATACAAACGTTTTACAGGGCTCTTCAACGAAGATTTTACGGCGTGCTCCAGGGTAGCGTTCATTGTCCCTTTTAAATACAGAAAAAATATTCAAAATTAAAGGAGCTTCAAGATACTTTTTCAGGAAGTCATTAGATCAAATAGGCTATACAAGAGTTAGGCCTACGCATGTGAAAAAATGGAAACAACTGTAGAAATAGATCTGCAAAGCATAAAAAAGTTATGATGAAATTAACCCTTTCCCAAACAAGGCCTGGTTTTGACGTCCCTGATAGAAAAGGCTTGGGAAAACATTGAAACAAAAGCAGAAACTGCTGATAACCAGCAGTTTCTCCTTTTGTCTCAATATTTTCTGTGCTGTATTTTACACAAATCCTATCTTTGATAACATCCATTTTGTCATTAGTGGCACTTTTTGGAGTAGATCACCCTAAATTTTTGTCGTTTGGGAAAGGGTTACACGAACTTTTGACTCAACCATTGTAGTCTTCTCTGCCTCCAACATTAAAAAACAAGAGCTTCGCAGAGCGGCGCATATATACGCCCGAGAGGGGCTTGTCAGTGGAGGAGTTGCGCACACAAGAAATTGCTAACGGACGGACAGACGGACGGACAGGCGGATAAGACGGACGGACAGACGGACACGCCAACATTTCAGGATTAAGTGTATTTTACTTTGATCTTTATGAAGAAAAGTGAAACATAAAATGGCATGGTTTAAGTGGAATTGTTCTTATTTCATATAAATTATGGACGGATTGAACAACATAAACCTCCGGACGTTTGCCCGGACGGACGACCGGGCCATAACATAATACGACCCTTCGGACGTATAAAAAATCATGCACTTAATAGATTCAAATAGAATTATTGAAAAGTATGCTGTGTCACGTGATTACCCGTCTTTTAAATCCCTCAAAATGTATTTCCGTTTCAACAAAATTTACAATGTATCTATTTTTGGTTGAACACATGTATTTATTACCTCCCTTTAAATCATTCTTTAAATCAATTTTCCTATAAAAACAAAAACTACGGATAAAATTCTATAAAATTTAATTTACATCACTTTTCAGTTTAAGGTTATAGATCTCGATCTAGTTAATTAAATATATAACAACGAAAGTCAATAATGTCACTGCATAATTAGGAGTCATCAAGAATTGAATTATTTGTTTGGATAAATATTAGCAAAATTGATACTGAGGTTAAAGATGTTGCAGACGACAATTACCGTGGCGGTCCTACCAACAGGTCGGTAGACAGCGTGAACTCGCTGGCCGCGCTTTGTGGAGTGAGTACTTGTACTCACAGAATTATATTCTTAAAACGTGTAAAGACACTGCGAAAAATGATCACGGTAGGGAATGTGCTTCAGGGGCTGGATAACAACAACGGCAAAATAAGCTCCGCTTCAGGTAAGAATTCGCGATTGATAACCCACGTGACTTTTGGGAAGCGTTCACACATAAAAATCGTGATCTTCAATGTAATTTCGATAAATTTCCCAGCTTATAATCTATGGATTTTGACGAAATAAAATGCACTGTACGCGCCTTTGAGAAGGCCATTCCCGATTCTACCTCACTCTGCACCAAACCCCACGGTTTCTTCAATCATGCAAGAAAAAGGATTTTGCTTGAATGTTTGAAGAAACCATTGGATTCTGTGCAGAGTTGGTTAGAATCGGAAATAGCCCTTTCAAGTTTCACGGGCGCATACGGTGCATTTTAACTCGTCAAAATTCATAGAGTATAAGCTGGGAAATTGAACAAAATTACCTTAGAGCGGACAAGTCTTCAGTGTGAACGCTTCCCTAAAGTCACGTGGGTTATCCACCGTGGAAATTGTGCGATAAGTTTCTTTTTTTGCGTCAAGTTTCAAGCGGTTTGTTGTTTGTTTCCCGGCTTACTGAGCTCTTTCCTAAGTCTAATTTAATTCTATATAGAGCGCTCTAATCACGTGTTTGTGGAATGTTTTTACTTTTTCCAAAAATTGATCCCAAACGACCTGAAAGACAACAAAAAACTCAAGATAGAATCTGGATCAATTTATCTGTAGTTTTTCTAGTAGATCTAGGTTGGGATCATTTTTTGTGCGCTTCTAGATCTAATAAAGAATGAAATTATTGTTACTTGAAAGAACAAGCTTTTTAACCCTTTCCCAAACAACAGCATTTTAGGATGGTCCGAATTGAAAGCTACTGCAGATAGCAAAATCAATGTCGATATACATAAGATTCGTGTGTGATATAGCATAGAAAATATTAAGGCAAGAGGAGAAACTGCTTGTTATCAGCAGTTTCTTCCTTTGCCCCAATGTTTTTCCCAAGCCTTTTCTATTAGGGACGTCAAAACTAGGCCTTGTTTGTGAAAGGGTTAAATAAATCGTTTTATGAGCTCTTCGGCGAAGATTTTACGGTATGTCCCGTGGTAGCGTCCATTGTCCCGTTTAAGGCCGCGGCCTTAGCGCAGTTGGTAGCGCATCTGACCCTCATTCGAGAGGTCCCGAGTTCGATACCCGGCCGCGGCTAATACCCTTTCTGACAAAATTGTCACCCACCAATGGGTTTGAAATCGTTAACCTATGTGGGCGAGCAGCTGGAGATTCGGTAAGGGTGTTGTGGTAGTACTGGTTTGAGAAACAACAGGAATCCATGGGTAGGTGCTCCAGCCGCCGCGATATGACCCTGGTAGTTGAAAACGGCGTAAAACCCCAATAAACTCAAACCATTGTCCCGTTTAAAGAAAAAAAACATTCAAAATTAAAGGACCTTCATTTTTTTTCTCGGGAAGTCATTAGATCAGATTTAGATATAGGCTAGATCTAAAAAGAAGTAGATCTAGATCTAAGAGATCTAGATCCACACATGTGAAAAAATGGAAACAACTGTAGATTCTAGATCTACAAAGGGTGAAAGAGTTATGATGAAATTGTACGAATTTCATGCTCAGCCCTTGTAGTCTTCTCTGCTCCCTACTATTTTTTTTTCAATCATTAACGTATAAATACAGAATTATTGAAGGTTGTCAAAATGTGTCCCGTGAATCCCCGCCATTTTTATCCTTCAAATTCAAAAACTGTTACCTATTTTTGGTTGAGCGTTTGCATTTATTAAGTCCCTTTGATTTCAATTTTTTTTTTTTGTACCTTTTTTCCTATAAAACAAAAGAAAGGGATAAAAGTATATAAAACTGAATATACATCACTTTGAATATATAAATTGTAATTGATTTTGATATGTAAATAACGAAAGGCAAGAATTTAATAGCACAACTATTAGTCAACAAGAATTGCATCAGTTGTTTGTATATAAAATGGCAAAAAATGACTCGTATCTGAAAGTTGTTGCAGATGACAATTACCGTGGCGGTCCTACCAACAGGTCGGTAGACAGCGTGAACTCGCTGGCCGCGCTTTGTGGAGTGAGTACTTGTACTCACAGAAAAATAGCTACCGTGTAAAGACACTACGAAAATGATCACGGTAGAGAATGTGCTTCAGGGGCTGGATAACAACAACGGCAAAATAAGCTCCGCTTCAGGTAAGAATTCACGATGGATAACCCACGTGACTTTTGGGGAGCGTTCACACCTAAATACCGTCTGCTTCAATGTGATTTCGATAAATTTCCCAGCTTATAATCTATAGATTTTTGACGAGATAAATGCACCGTACGCGCCTTTGAGAATGCTATTTCCAATTCTAACTCACTCCGTACCAAATCCCACGGTTTCTTCAATCATTCAAGAAAAAAGCTTTCGCTTTAATGTTTGAAGAAACCATTGCATTCGGTTCAAAGTGGGTTAGAATCAGAAATATCCCTTTCAAGTTTCAAGGGCACATACGGTACACTTTGTCTTGTCAAAATTCATAGAGTATAAGCTGGGAAATTGAACAAAATTACCTTTGACCGGACTATTTTTTGGTGTGAACGCTTCCCTAAATTCACGTGGGTTATCCACCGTGGAATTTGTGTAATAAGTTTCTTTTTTCTGCGTCAAATTTCAAGCGGTTTATTGTTTGTATCCCGCCTAACTGAGCTCTTTCTTGGGATAGAACTAATAAGATTCTATATATGCGCGTGATCCCAAACGACCTGAAAGACGACAAAAAACCTCAGATAGAATCTAGATTAGTTTTTCTGTAGTTTTTAGGGATCTTTTTTTTGTGCTTCTAGATCTAGATCTAGTAAAGAATGAAATAATTGTTATTTGAAAGAACAAACTGTTTAAATAAAATCGTTTTATATAGCTCTTTGACGAAGATTTTACGTAAACGGTATGTCCAGTAGTAGCGTCCAATGTCCCGTTTACAGAAAAATATTTTCAAAATTAAGGAACCTTCATTTTTTTCGGGAAGTCATTAGATCTGATATAGATATAGGCTAAATCTAAAAAAAAAGTTAGAGATCTAGATCTAGATCTAGATCCACACATGTGAAAAAATGGAAACAACTGTAGCCTATAGAATAACAATGGGTGAAAGAGTTATGATGAAATTGTACGAATTTCAGCTCAGCCCTCGTAGATCTAGATCTAGATCTAGTCTTCGCTGGTTTTTTTTTTTTTTTTTTTTTTTTTTTTTTTTTTTTTTTTTTTTTTTTATTAGTCTATCACTCACGTATTTACAGAATTATTGAAGGTTGTCAAAATGTGTCACGTGAATCCCCGCCATTTTTATCCTTCAAATTCAAAACTGTTATCTATTTTTTGGTTGAGTGCATGTATTTATTAACTCCCTTTGATTTCAAAGTATTTTTTTATATCTTTTTTCCTATAAAACAAAAGATAGGGAGAGAAATATATGAAACTGAATATACATCACTTTGAATATATAGCATTTGATTGATTTTGATATATAAGCAACGATAAGCAAGAATTTAATTGCATAACTATTAGCCAACAAGAATTGCATTAGTTGTTTGTATATATTTTGGCAAAAGTAATTCATGTTGATAATTGTTGTGGACGACAGTTACCGTGGCGGTCCTACCAACAAGTCGGTAGACAGCGTGAACTCGCTGGCCGCGCTTTGTGGAGTGAGTACTCGTACTCACAGAAAATTATCAAAGTTTATACACACTGCAAAAATAATCAATGTGGAGACTGTGCTTCATGGGATGGATAACAACAACGGCAAAATAAGCTCCGCTTCAGGTAAGAATTCACGATTGATAACCAACGTGACTTTTGGGGAGCGTTCACACCTAAAAATCGTCTGCTTCAATGTAATTTCGATAAATTTCCCAGTTCATTATCTATGGATTTTTACGCGATAAAGTGCATCGTAAGCACAAATGAGAAGGATATTCCCGATTCTAACTCACTCCGCACCAAATCCCACGGTTTCTTCAATCATTCAAGAAAAAACTGTAGGTTGAATGTTTGAAAAACCATTGAATATATACTGACTGGCTTTAAAAACGCATCACTAAAGTTCATCCGGCAATAATATGCAAAATACATGATCAACTTTGTAGTATTATATATTAAACACCAGCTCGATATCTTCCCAACATCCCCTGAAAATTCGATTAAATGACCGAGATATAGCCATTTAAATAGAGGTGGTGTGAGAAATTTGACATTTTTCTCTATTTAATAACAAGTAATTCCGCTCTGAGCATGAAAAACGTTCCAAAATCGTGACCTCGTCAACCCTTGAGTTGAAACAATATCTTTATTCTTTTGGGCTTAAATTATCTACCATGTAATGCTGGAGAGTATTCAAAAGTTTTTGCGTCCGTTATTCATCATGTCTAGGCCCAACGCACCGTGATCTGATGATGACTTTCTGTAAGTATCTGTCACGGGCATAATCGCCAGTACTGAAAACCACAATACCTTATTCGTTAATTCACTGCTATGGCAAGAGTTCGTCAGTTGCAACATTTTTGAATTACAATTGCAGTTGAAAACGTTGTTGTAAACCAATTACGTAATTGACGTTGACGTATGTTATTATCTTGACTTAGGCTCGTTTTAAACGGTTGATCAGGACGCTGATGCTCAGCAGCAATCCCTGTAGATTTGCTACGTTAAGGAAAGTGAAAATTTGACAAATGGTTTACATTTAAACGTCTCGCTCGTTCTCGATGACAAACACCCGCTTAAAATAATTCAGAAATTTGTGTGTGCTCAACGAAATTTGGTCTCTTGGCTTTATTTTTTGTTTAATCAAATTGATTGAGAAATAAAAGTTACTCCTGACCATTTGAATATGGAATATGAAAACAAAAATCCGGTTGGTCACCTAAGGTGTAGTTACGTAAACGTTATCCATATTTTGCACGTTGACGTCGTGCGAAATAACGTGGAAACTGACTGCAATAAATTTTATTGGATATCGTGTCTTATTGGTTGAAATATATATCAGAAGTACAAATTTGATCCTGTTGACTTTAACTACGAAAATATTTTGAAAAATAAGTGATGCGTTTTTAAAGCCAGTCAGTATAGTACAGAGTGGGTTAGAATCGGGAATAGCCTTTTAAAGTTTCAATGGCGCACACGGTTCACTTTATCACGTCAAAATTCATAGAGTATACGCTGAGAAATTAAACGAAATAACATTGGTACGGACGATTTTTCGGTGTGAACGCTTCCCTAAAGTCACGTGGGTTATCCACCGTGGAATTTGTGTAATAAGTTGCCTTTTTCTGCGTCAGATTTCAAGCGGTCAGTTTTTTGTATCCCGCCTTACTGAGCTCTTTCCTAAGCTAATAAGATTCTAGACTATATATGACGCGTTTGTGGAATGTTTTTACTTTTCCAAAAATTGATCCCAAACGACCTGAAAGACGACAAAAAAACTCATATAGAATCTAGATTAATTTTTCTGTAGTTTTCCTGGTAGGTTGGGATCATTTTTAAGTGCTTCTAGATCTAGTAAAGAATGACATTGTTGTTACTTGAAAGAACAAACTTTTTAGATAAAACCGTTTTATATTTAGCAAGCTCTTCAACGAAGAATTTGTGGCATGTCCCGTGGTAGCGCCCATTGTCCCGGTTACAGAAAAAAATATTCAATATCAAAGGACCTTCATTTTTTTCAGGAAGTCATTAGATCTGATATAGAGTTATGATGAAATTGTACGAATTTTATGCTCAGCCCTCGTAGTCTTCTCTGGTTCCTATAATTATTTTTTTAAATCATTCACTTTTTGCAGAATTATTGAAGGTTGTCAGAATGTGTCTCGTGAATCCCCGCCATTTTATCCTTCAATAGGGTTCGGTTTTATTGTGTAAACAAATACATCATCGTCACGCCTCACTGGTCTAAAAATAGATTAGGAATCCTCTATCGTACCAATATGGCTGTGAATCTCGCGAAGTTTTTCCACGTTCAATTTGCTGAAGATGGCGTTCTAAGAGCTGGATTGCCGTAATTATTTGTTGAGAAACAATATAATTCAGAGTTGAGAAGGTTGCTGCACTGTCGTGTACTTCTTAAGATCGGTAACTATGAAATAACCAGTTGACAAGTAATGTTTACACATACGGTCCTGTTTTAGCTTCGTCGTGCCGCTCGTGCGTACTCGCTTATCCTTACCAAAACGACAAAATGCCATGTTGGGCCAAATTGAAAAAAGTCTGCAGATAACAAAACGGATGTGAATACTTTTAGTGTTTTATGTTAGAGAAAATATCGAGGCAAAAGTAGAATGATCATCAATATCCAAAGAAGTTATTCACACTCATTTTGTATGCTGTGCAAAACCGGTCTTGTTTGGGAAAGGATTAATCTCGAAAAAACTAGAATTTGTCGTTGAATGTGATTTGATACCACCAAAGGCTTTCATACAACAGAGGGCAATAAGTCACAAAATAAGCAAGGTAGAGTTATGCTCCTTGTACGTTGCACTTCTCCTTGATGAGATCTATCTCATGATCATAGCTACTTTACTCTCAGACTTTTCTATGTTTTTTCTCGTTAAGGACAGATCCGCCATTTATTTCCTACGGTAAGATTTTTTTTTTATTTTTTTCTGTACTGATACTTAAGTAAATTAGAAGTAAAAATGACTTAAAAACTATAGGTCACCAGTAGTATAGGTAGTGCATTTGAATACGTTTTGGATGCTGGGATGCTCCAAAAATGGGCGTGGTTAATCATTAACCATGACGCAGTGGGCGTGGCTAATCATTGACCATGACGTTAGTAGGCGTGGTTGACCATTGACCCGTTACATCAGAGGTCAGCCACGCCCAAGCCACGCCCATTTCCGGGGAAATTCCCAGTGACGTCGTACCGGTGGTGACATCACGGTGAACCACGCCCGAACCACGTCCATTTTCGGGGTTTTCCGGTCTATTTTTAGTTCTATCAAGAATACCATAGGCTGGCTGACCACTAACGTCAATTCAGGGGACTCAGAGTCGAATCAACGTCATAGATCGGAGCAACGTCATAGGTCGGAACAACGTTACGGATCGAAGGGGAGCCACGCCCATTCTCGGGTTTTTCCTAGGGATTATTTTCAAGCCACACCCATAATTCCCACACGGTCTATTTTTAGTTCTAACTAGAACGCCATAGGCCGTTTCACCGCTGACGTCGTATCACGAAAGGGATTACTGCTATCAGCATTTTCTTTTGTCTCAATGTTTTTCTTTCTCAATGTTTTTTCTTTATTGTTTTCTCTCAATGTTTTCTCACATGTCACGATCAGACTAGATCTCGTTCGGGAAAGGATTAATTAGGTCGGACTAACGACAAATTTTAATCCCCCCAACACCGTGGATGCGCAGTTTTAATCCCTTTTAATCTCCTAAAATGTTATCTTGATCGAGTAATTGATCGAATTAGTCAGTCTCCGCAAAGGAACATCCGTTCATTTAAGTAACAATATCGGACAATCTTACGGTACTCGGATAATAACCCTTTTGTGTCCGAGTAATTAAATGTTGCGCAACTAAGCAAATCTTAGGATCGATTTAATCGTTTGTTCTATACCACATACCCCTACATCGAAAAATATCACAATTTCACGCACCTGTCCAAGGTCACTAAATCGCCTATAAAAAGCTGTATCTTCATCGTTTAGTCCCAAAATTTAAATTTAAAGTGTCTTTCATTTACTTAGAAAACCCAAAATATGTGCTTTTATAAACGCGTATATGTAGAAAACATCATGCTCACGTGTTCGATTAGATCAACGAAGCTGGAGCGTTTTATGTCAAAATTTACATTTTTTGGGAAATATTTCAAGTTCTACTTAATAGAATTTGATAAAACTCCCT